>VDFB02152309.1:43433-54910 GCA_007258455.2 Sequoia sempervirens
CATCTATAACAATGGATAAATTGAAATTGTAATTTGCCTGCATACCTCCCTATGTGAGCCATGAGGGATTCTATTGCAGTAGAAACACCAATATACATTGCCCTTGTTACGTTGGGTGGTGTTTCTGTCACCAACATCTGAAAATAAAACAACAAATTATTCAATCACAAAATAGTTATCAAATTTGAAGTAATGCTTTGAGTTTGAATGATAATTGTGAACTGTGGTCTTCTGTGTTTTCGGTTGAGGTCCGAGAAAAATGTTGTTGGTCCAAATTTCTCTTTGGTAAATTCTTATGACTTTTGGTTCTAGAGTTGAGTTGTTATGATTGTATTGAAGATAATTTTGGTATCTAGAAGGTTCATGCTTAATTGTTCTATTTTTTTTACACTAGTTTGGCCGACCTTGTGTTGAACACTATCTTCAAAGTTGATGAAGCATGTTGGATCTATTTGAGTCCTTATCAAGCATGTGTTTTTGTTTCCCTCATTCTAATTCCACCCTAGGATGTTTTTGTGCCGACCTAATTTGAATTTAATGTTGGATGGCCAACTTTGGATATGTTTCAAAATTGAAGATGGTATGAATACAGGTTGAGTTGGTGATGAAAAGAGAAAGTACAATTAGATAATTACAAGGGAATAGAGAAAATAAATGTGATATTGATGTGAATCAATGAGTGTGTGTGATGCAAGTGTGGTAGATTAGTGCAAAGCTTAATACTGAGTTTTCAAATGTAGTGAGTTGAAGGTGTACTCTATCATTCATGCATGTCTGCAAGTGGTTGAGCAAATTGTGGTGGATTTTTCTATTGCATTGAGATTGTCTTCTCTCTATAACATATCTCTTCTATCTTCTTTGTATCTTTGTTGTAGTGATCCCTTCGGGTTGTTAGCCTTATTGGACAGTGAGTCCTTGTTTTAGCACTGAGCCTTGTTTCTCACGTAGTGAGCCTTTGTAATCAGTTTTGATATTCTCTAAAGTGTGGTTTAATCCTCACCATGTTTTTCCCTTATTTGGTTTTCCACATAAATATAGTGTTATTGTGTTTGTGTTATGGTTTTCAGTTTCTACACTTGCACTTAATGTTTAATCACTTAAGCAGTGTTAAGGATTAGTTCTGGTGAATGTTTTAAAGGTTTTAATTTGTTACAACTAATTCCCCCCCATCTCAATTGTCTTATTCAAAAATTGGTATCAGAGCTTGGTTCCTTGGAGAAGATCTTAACCACTTAAGGAAGGTTTGGGATGACTAGAAAAGTTACTTATGATTATCCAAGGTTCAATGGAACTAATTATGCTATCTAGAAAATACTAATGTAAGAATATCCATAGTATTTTGGATATGATGTGGAGAATCCTTACACTCCTCCTGCTAATAGTCCGAGTATGGTTGATGAGATCAAGGGACATGAAGCGAACAATAAGGAAAAGTACCACTAGTAGAATTTGGCAAATAAATGACTACGTGACTAAAAAATGACTAAATTCTAGTAGAATTTAGTCACAACAACTAAAAATGACTAAATTCTACTAATTTTTTGCAACTCAGCTATAAATGAGTAAAAAAATGACTAACTTGGTTGTCGACTAAAAAATTATTTAGTCATACAAATAAAAATGACTAAATAGTTAGTCACACAAATAAAAGTGGGTAATTAAAAATATATATTTTGAATGGAAAAATTATTGGTGGGATGCTAATAATTTCCTCTCCGTTGCGACAATTGAAAAATTATTGGCGAGATGCAAATATTTCCTCCACTGTCCTTTCATTAGTTTTCCATAGATGAAGAGGATTAGGGGTTGAAGCTTGAATCTTTTTGCAAACATTGGATAGAGAATAGAGGACTTCTTTGGCAGGTATAACTTTAGGACACAAGGATATCAGTAATGTAGTATGACTCAGTGTGGACTTCTTCTTGTATTTTGGTGGATTTTGATTCTATTGCTTTCTATTGTGGATGCAGTGTTTTGTCATTGGTCACTCTACAAAATATTTAACTGCCATCCTTTGCATCTGGTTGTGTTTAAAGATCAAATTATTGGAGAATATTCAATGTAAAATTGAACTTCAAAAATGGGTTTTGAGGAAATTTTGTCATTGATACTAGGGCTATTGAACATCCACAAATCACCAAAAAATTAATTCATCTTTAGCGCTAGTGATATTAAATTCCCATGTCCATCAGGACAGTGCCAGTTTGCAGAGTCACTTATGCTTTTTCAGCCCTTTCCGCATCATTGCACTTCTTGATTCATCTTTAGGGCCATTGAAACTATATTTCCCATGTTCATCATGACAGTGCCAACTTGCATAGTTTCTAGTGTTTCTTCAAACCTTTCCACTTCATCACAGTTCCTTGTTGAATTTGAATGGGTTTAGATACCAGGAGATTAGGGATTAAAATTAACAATCTGAATGTAGCTAATAAGGTTTACTTGGCATGCATATGGTTTTCAACGTCTGGTGGTTGGGTCCTTTCATACAAACTACATTGCTTCTATAGTTGGCACTAGGAAAGTCCCATTGTCAAGAGAAAATGAAATTTATTACTTTTATCATGACTTTACGATGCCCAAAATAATTTTTGCTTCTCTTTTTCTTTATATGTTTCACTTCCTTAATTAAATTTATTGTTAGTCTAGAAATCCACATTTAAGGATCTTTGTATGAATCATGAAACATTTGGAAATGGTGCACTTTTGTAACACTATAAAAAAGAGAATCCTAACTTAAATAAACATTAATGAGATGTTATTTGTGTTTTTTTTTGCAAAATTTGAATGTTACAAACAATTTTAAGGTACCATGACATGGATTTCCTTTTGTGAAAGGAATATTGTGAGCCATCTTATCCATTCTTTGGAATATCATTTGGGTTAACTCAATGTCAACATGAAATGAGTACATGAACTTGTTCTTTAAATTATTTTATAAGTTTCCTAACCAATTTTTCCTATGTTGATGCAGTATTTGATCACAAATTCTTTTATAGTACTTGAAAGACTAGGCTACTTGAATCAGTACAAAATCTAGGTTTCTTTTCTATTACTCTAGATTGTATCCTTTAGTTGGTTATTTGATTGTAGAATGTTTAGTTTGATTTATTGTATAATTATTCCCCCTCTATTAGAATTTATGGTTTTATGTTTGAATTGATGTTAAGCATCATCTCAACTTTCTTGAACTTACTATGCTATAGTGCATGACTATCTTGTTGACACATTACCTACTGGATTCTTGATATTATTTTCTAGATGAAATTTTATCTTTGTTGTAGAGGCATTGCCTTCTGAAAATAGAATATTAAGTAGTTGAAGTTTACTAGTGGTTATGCTAGTTTGCATTATTTTCATAAAAGGTAAAATCTACATTAGATTTTATTTTCTTTATCTACAAATAAATGAAAAATTATTCTTACATTTTAATAAGTCTTGTAACTACCTTTAATGGTATCCATGTGTGTACACGTCTCTCTCTCTCTACATACACACACATATATATATATTAGAAATAGTGACTATGACCATTTTACTAGATTTTTGCTTGAATTTTATCATCAAAAATAAACTTAAATAAGGGTCGTTTTCCAATAATTATTTCAACATATCTGCGTTTTATTGTCATTCTCGCATTTGTAAATGATTTCCACATCCTATAAAATTCCCATAAATTACCAATTCCTTTGAAAATCCAATTGCTGGAGAAGATAGTCATTTTGAAAATAGATATGAGGTGGATTTTGAGTCATTTTCAATGATGCTTCTATCCATTCCACTTTTTGTGATCATAACAAGACCTTTACTTATCCCCACAACTTAAAACAAGTTCTTAGGTTAGATGTGATAACCCTCAACAAACCAGAAGATTGGGTTGCCCTAGCTACCCTTGAAATTTTTCACTAGTCCAGTTGTTCACCGGTTCCCACAAGAGGCATCAAGATTTACTTTGCACCATTCCTTGGGTGGGTTACAAAAATTTTCAATATCATTTGTTTTATCAATCTCTTTATTGTGTGGAAAGGCACCATTCCTTGAATGTGGAAGGTACTCTTTGTCTACAAACTAGGATCCATGATGGATACCAAAAATCATTACCTGAATTTAATGCACTTATAGTTGGATTATACTACAACTCTAGCTTTTTACTCCAAACCATAAATAACAAGTGTTGAAAAACAAATGAAGTGAGAACTAGTGATACAAAGAATATAAAAATAGACTCAATGCACCTTTCCTAGCTCAATGTTTCCCAAGCAGCACCATGATAGTGAGCTCATCAATGAATTGACTCGTGATTCTAAAGCATTCTTTATTGTTAGGGTGATGTGAAAATGAATCAAATTTTTTTGGAAATTTGGTTCCCTAGTTCTAGGATCAAATTGCTTGGGGTTTGGACCTAAAATGTTAAAAACAAGAGCACATTGGTTTAAAACAAAATTTTCTTTTGTAAATAATGTTGCTCTCTAAACACAAAAATATGAATTAACCTATACTCTATAAATATCCTATTTTAGAGGTGATAAGCAGTCTACAAGTCTCCTTGTCAATTGGTATTACTTTCCTCTTACTTGCTACTAAGAAGTTTAATGACCACTCAGGGGATCTTATCTCAATTTTACTACAGTTTCCATGCCTTCATTTCTTTTATGAAAAATGTCCCTAGAGGATTCTGATTGGCTTTTGTTGATTTTTCTATGGGTTTGCCTGAGTACATCATTTAGAAAGTTTTTTTTGTGCCAACTATTTTTATAACAAGCTTTAAAATTTTGGTATGATAATTGTTGTATAAACTGATGGTGTGCATGTTCATTAAAACATTTTTGTAACTACATATACGCATTGGAGCTATTGCATATGGCTTTATATCCTTTTCAAAAAAATCATACACCTTGCACATGCTTCTAGATTTTAAATAAATGTCTACCAGGGTAGTGGTAAATACATCTAATGAAATTACAAATTTGAATTTTTGGATAAATCATTATTTACATTGGATTTCTATAGTACTATTGCTTTTTCATACCCATTGCACAACAAAGTGCAATTGCTAGTGCCATTTGTTGCAGGAAAACTGAATTGTGTTTTCATTGAATATTGATTGTCAAAATGAGGATTGTAGGGATTACAAGAGGCATTGCATCTAAAAAAAGTACAATCTCAAGGGAATTTCAAGCCATTGGTCTTCCTGTGGTTGATGCAGATAAATTAGTTCATGTATGTATGACTTTCCATGTCTTTGCTTCACAATAAATATGATATTGCTACTCTCTAAGATAGATGTCAAATGTTGCAAATATTTTTGTACTTGTGAAATATGCATCTCAAAAGTAGTTCATCAATCTACTAGCTGGACCAAACATTGAAATTTACCTGTTCCTGTCAAAGAAATGGGCCTAACATACCATGTGAAGCTATTTAGATTTTGTTTGGTGGCTATTCTAAATTATAGCAAGAAGATATTTTGTACTAAATAGTTTTAGTGCTCCTTGTGGCATTTGAGATTTACAGTATGTTTTCAATATTTTTAAATCACATCTAGAAAATATGGAAATTCCAATTAGTATTTTAACAAGCCATTCCAAGCCACAATTATTTAGATTAACATCATATTTTGGACTAGTAACATGACAAAACAAAACCAATAAAGCTAACCAAAATACAATCAAACAAGCTCGCATTTTAAAAAGTAGCCTTTACATGGGCCCTTTAATTGCTCACTAGTTATGTTGAACTATGCACATAATGATAAAATTTCATCTCAAAATGATTTGGAATTTAAAATAAGTCACCTCACCACACTATAATAGAGATGTATATACATCTTGAATATTTATTGAACTAAAATTGAAATTGAAAATTCGTAAATTTCATAGGAAGAAACATAATCATCTCAACAACTTAAAGGTCATTGATGTAGTATCAACTAAATCTCCTTCAAGCATGCCATAGGAATTATCTTTAATTTGGTATGCGGTGGAGGCAGTAAGATATTTAAAATAATCAATAACACTTATAGCCACTTCAAATCAAGATTAACAAATTCAATCATTTTCTAAATTTCAAGAGCAGTCTATTATGGTTCCTCTTTTTCCCTTCTTAAAAATGAACCTTATACAAGAACAAATTACTTTTCTTATGCATGCTCAAAGTTGTTGACTTTCAAGAATAAGATGAACCTCTAAATTGAGTTGCAAATGCATAAAGCATGAGTCTTGAAGAAATATAGAATAAAGTAATTAAATTCTAGGAAAATATTATATCCAACCTACATATCAATATTTGTTGACAAAAATGAGTTAAGTCATGCGGTCTCTTTATTCTATCCAAATAGTTTTAGTGATCCTTATGGCATTTGAGATTTATGGCTTGTTAATATATCGTAACTTTTGAGATAGTATTTTAAAATACTTTTGGATCACCAAAGCTTTCACAAAAACTTCTGCACAAAATTCAATAATGAAGAATTTATGCACAAATCGTCTTTTAAAGCCTCCACCACAACACCGCAGGTTTTGTTGTTGGGTCTTGTGATGATGCGGGTGAATCACCCACATCACTGCAAGGCCCAGTAACAAACTTTGCGGTGTTGCGATAGAGGTGATATCACATTTCTTTGAGGAATTTTTCAAAACAATTTGCTTGCCTTGTCTATGCTTCCACATTCTCATTCAATTTAGGTTACCAATCTAGTGAACTATGAGTATTTGGTTTTTTGGCAATTTTTGTGTGTGTTTTTTGTCATAGCTAGCCATAACTAGCCGTACTTAATCCATGAGAAAAAATATGTTGTATTGTGAACCCAAACTTTGAATCTGTACTTGAACTTGAACCAACAAATTTGGCTTTTGTGTTCAATTTGTATTATGGGCTTATTTAATCATGTAAAGTCTTCTGGTCATTTCTTAGTGATCATTGAATGCCTTCAATAGCACCATAAAATAGGTTGTTACGCACTATGCTATCATTCCTAGTTTGAATTTTACAGGGATAAAATACATTGCAATTCTAATGAATCAATTAAGTGATTATGATGGTTAAGTCTAGAATTGTTTGCACAAAGGATGATCAGCTTGCATCCTTAGGGAAGACAACTAAATAATCTCAACCTTCTGTGGGACCTTTCTTCTATGTTTAATATGACATGTTTTGATTAATCATTTTAATTGCTCCAAATTGTATTTTAGAAATCATTTTCGAGTAGCAATTTTGTGCTCTTTTGACCACAACCCCAAAGACTACCTGTTGGTAGCTTGAGATTTTCAAATACATCAAAACTATTCTTTATATTGATGATGAATAGCTAATTCTATTGAGCTAGAAACTAATAGCTGGTGCATATAACTAAACTGTTGTCAAAAATACTTGCGAATTCCCCACAAGTTGATCCTCCTATTGTAGTCCCCCTCCATGATTCACCCTGTCAATGGGGTCGGTTCAAGTTGGTGTGTCGATGTTGTTGCATTTCCTTCCATGTCACTGTGAGGTCAGGTACTACTTGGTATTTTGTTCATTCGATTAATTTGATTGATTAGTGTTTCGGTTGATTATTATATTAAAGTAAAAATTATTGAAGTAAAAGAGCAATTTTGATAATTAAAAATAAAGTTATTGGAATTAAAAGGTATTTTAATAATTTAAATAAATTAAATTATGATTTAATAAAGAAATATTAAAATAAATATTTTAATTAAATTGTGGTGCAAAAGAATTAAAAAGGTAAGTTAGAATTAATAAATTAAATATTTTTAAAATGGATTTATTGTGTGTAATTAAATAAAGATATTTTATTAATAAACATTTTGAGTGGAGGAAAACAGTAGTGGGAAAATAAAATAAATAAATTAAAGAAATGTTGTGATGAGGTAAAAATAACCTCATCAATATAATGGACTCAATACTCAACCTTATACCTTCCAGCCAAACTTACCTGCCAATTAATTACCTTTAGGATAAATAATTGCTATCTTTTTATGAATAAGCGTGTGATCTTTATTTCTTGAAATTAGGCAAAATAAGCTAATCTGTGTTGACTTAATGGTTTAGTTCTTGAGCATTCCACAGGTCATCTTCCACCACCAGTTACCATTCTAGTCAAAAAGGGATTAATGCAAGTTTCAACACTATTGAAGAAGAGTGAGTGGGCGTCATAATTTTAGGAGCATACGTTATGGACCAAGTCTTCATAGTTTCTATTATTTTCAATTCTAAAAACTTTATGGCTCATACCAAGCCTCTTTAATATTTCATGTCATGGGTTTTAAAGTCCATTAGTTGTTGACAATTTGTTGAAGACTTTATTAATTGGAAAGTAGGATTTTTTTAACCGCTTTCATATAAATATGTAATTGTTGAAAACGATGAATACAAAAGAATATCATTATGTTACCACTATGTATTTCTAAGTTATACTTCCATATAAATAAAATGAGTTTTTCCCGCCACTTTTGAGATTATTGAACAATGTGAATGGATTTCATTGAATGAAGTAATTTGGAGATTACCAGTGCATGTGATCTGAGATATCCATAGAAACACCTGAGAGCTAGCCACTCAAGGGTTATAGATTAGATAGATAAGTATTTTACTTTTCATTCTGTACTTTATTTTAGTAGATAATAATTGAAATTGGAATTTATTTTCATGTGTGTGTCATGCTATCAATATCAATCCTGCAGGTTGTAGCTAAGTCTGTAGTCTCTAAATTTAGTGTTTGAATTTTTGGAGCACCTTCCTTCAATTGTTTCAGATTGTTAAATTGTTTTCTACTAGCTGTTTAGATTGTTATCTTTTGCACTAGATCAATGTTTCCTAGTTTCTTTACAAGTTTTACTTCCTTAGCAATTTATACATTCTTTAGACTAATAATTTCCATGCTTTCTAGTTTAGTGGTGATGCTTTTTAGATTCATAGTTTTTTTCTTTTTAGTTTAATTATTTTCAGTTTTGTAGATAGATGATTTCCTACTTTCTAAGTTTAGAGGCTTTTTATTTTAGAAGTTTTATTTAGTTGTTCAGTATTTAGGAAGCCTGAGGGAGATAGTTGAGATGTCTTCTATTGCATACAACCTTTGGACACTACCCAATCAATATATTAATGTGTTTATCAACTAAAATGTTAGGACCTAACGATGGCCTATCACTCTTTGGCACTATTGTTAGGGACCCTTCTTTTTCTAGTGTTAGTAGGAGATATCTTGAACACCTCTTTTAGGAATAGAAATAGTCCTTCGGCTTCTTTTCTGCATGGTCAAGAAATGAGGCCCCCATGGAAGATTCATACCAAAAACCCCCTCAATTGATGTACCAACAACAAGTAGGGAGGAAGGAAACTCAGATCAAGAACTTACTAGGGAATTGACTGAACAGGGTCAACCTGAGACCTTTCCACATACCCTAGAAAGAGAACACATAGTTGTCGAGGAGCGTATTCCTTTACAAACTTTAGAACCTCGCCCAACTAAGTAAACTTTGGAAGAGAGTCACATTCTCTTCAACATCATGGATGACCATAGAAATGTTTCCAACAACAACAATAACCCTCCACCACCACCATGCACATTCACTTATCCTATTGCTATTCAATGAAAAATATCTCACTGGATTTCTTGCCAACCTTTTGGGGTTTGTCTACTGAGGACCCTAATCAGTTTCTATTTGAGTTTAAAGTCTTGTGTCAGACATATGACTACAAGAATGATAATAAAAAACTCAAGCTTTTCCCTTCCACTCTAAAAGACTCGACCATGTGCTAGTTTATTGGATTAGCTTCTCAATCCATAACTACCTGGGATGAAATGGAGTCTTCCTTTTTGGAGAAATACCAAAGTTACTGTAGGGTCAATGATAGGAAAGAAGAATTGTTCAAAATAAGGCAAAATGAGGATGAAAGTTTAGAGGATTACCTAGATAGGTTTATCTTCTTATCTAAATTCCGTGGTGGAGAAGTTATCAGTATTGATACTCTGAAGACCCTGTTTCTCAAAGGTCTCGATGATGAAGCTCGAAGGAGCTTGGATTTAATGGGAAAAGGAGATGCGTCCCAATTGGGGTTGGACGATATTACAGAATTGTGTCAGAATTTCTCTTGTACTCGAGGAGGAATTAGGAAGTCCACCTTCTTTAAAGGTTCCAATGACATAGGTAAACTTCATGAAGAGCTAGCCAACTTCAAAATTGACATTCTCATTCAGTTAAACACCACCTTACATGGCATACAAGCTAAAACATGAAATCATAAAACTTTGTCCATTTATTGCCCCAGGTGTTGAAACAAACATTTGCTAAGGGAATGTCCTTTGGAAAAAGTTGATAAGATTGAAATTTGTCAAGTGTGTGACAAAAATCACCCCACCGATCAATGTGAGCTTCTGAATGCCATCAAGAATTCCAAGAAAAGTATAACCCCAATTGAGGAAGAAGTAAATGTTGTAAATCAAAGAACTAGAGGAAATTTTCCTATGGACAGAACTCAAACCCTAACTAGAGACCCCAACCTAATTGGAACAATAATCAATGGGCAGCACCCTAGCCTCAGGAACCACCTCTAGTACCCCCTAATTGGGGAACCTATCCTTAGGGACCACCTGAATGGGAAAATCAATCTTGGGGTAACCCTTAGTGGCCTAACCAGCCTCAACAACAGTGGTACCCTCAAAACCCCATTCCTCAATGGAATCAACCTCAGCATCAGTTTTATACTGGCCCTAGGAGTATACCTACTCAACAATAGAATCTTCTACCACCTCCCCAGAATACTCAACAAAATGAACAAGTTAACCAACCACCACTTTTGGTATAACCAGTTCTAAATCCAAAGAACAATCGTCCAAATACTCTGATGCATTCTGCCAAACAAAACAATATTAGTGGACTTAATGTCATACACTATGGAAATCTACAATTGAGTTCTGGACAAACACTTTCACAACCGACTATTGAAGAAATCCTAGATGAACCTATTAAGAAGTCTATTGAGAAGACCACAATAATTCCCACATCTATAGAACAAATCCTAAAAACTACTCAACACAATCCCGACCCACCATCTTCAGCTGGAGCTTCTAACCTACCTTAGGAGGAGGGGGGTCAATCTCCAACTAAACTTCCGAAGGATTCCACTCCTAAGGATAAAATCAAAGTACCTTTTCTGGAGCATTTGAAACCAATTATTGTGAAAGATACTCTAGAAACAACCTCACCCACTGAAACTGCATTGATACAAGAAATTAAACAATTATAGATTGAAGTCCCTTTGCTACAAGTGATTAAGGAGATTCCTAAGTTAAACCATTTGATTAAACAATTGTGTATCAAAACCCCAGGGAGAAAACCAAAATGAATCAATACTTTCTACATAAATGGGTACCTAGCTGACTTGTTGGTTGGGACGACCACTACTCTGAAATATGACAATCTAGGTAGTCCACTTATAACAATAATAGTTAATGAGGTAGGAATAACTAATGCCTTGGT
>VDFB02152310.1:0-19036 GCA_007258455.2 Sequoia sempervirens
TGATGTTGCAATATATTGTGATGATTTAAATTTGTTTCCTTCTACAATTACTAACATCTCTAATCTTCTGCACATAATGGAAGAACCGAGGCATAACCCAATTGAACCAATGACAATTGTAGAAAGAACTATTGATGAGGAAGCTAACTTTTAGGACTGGTCATCATTTATTCCATTGATTCCCAACCCTCCTCAAGAATTGTAGGAAATTAGAGATGCCTTACAAATTAAGGACACTAGTCAAAATACCTTGGCCTGAAATAAATTCTAGCCCTATCAATGAATATAATACAAAAGGGTTATTAAGTGTGGCTTTTCCAATCTTGTTCCCCATTGACATGGCAATGCCCCTACAATCGAGAACCATACAAATTAACTTACATGAATATGCCTTGCACTTGATGAGATACTATGATAATAGATTTGGGAGGCATGTCAAATTTAGATATTACTTTTATAATTTGATAATGAGACATCAAATCCAACAATCAACATTAGTTTTTATGAAAAAAAACTTAGAGGAGAGAATCCCGAAGTTTGTTATTACTTTGCAAAAATTGCTTTGGGTGGCACCAGATACCCAAATAGAAAACTAGCTTGTTTTATTTGGTGCATCCTTGCGAGGAACAAACTCATATTGGGCCAAGTGCTGAGAAGAGCTTGTAGCAATGATCCACCAGCTTGGTACATCGACTATTTTCTTCACTTTGAGCTCTATAGATATAAAATGGACCAATCTACATAGGGTGATTGAACCTCATGCCTAGTTGGATTTTCCATACTCCCGAAGATGCTTCACAGAGAACATTGTACAAAACCCACACATAACAACCTTGTACATGCACTTGCAATTCACTATTTTTCAAGAAGAGGTTATTGAGAGACTTTTCCACACAAAGGACTATTGGTATAGGTATGAGTGGCAACATCATGGGTCAACATATGTACATAGTTTCTTGTGGCTCCCAAATGCCCCAAAAATGGATATGCTTGATTGGTCCAACCCACATGAGCTTCAACAAGCAAAAAATTACTTTGATTGCTATGTTTCAACATGGAACCCTCGTCCCCCAGAGTAGCTAATATCAAGGATCTACCACTTAGCTTTGGAGGACCTGTGCTTTCTTAATACTATGAAAATTTCTTCCATGGATCCAATGGTGGACTATGAATAGTTGTTGAACATGGTGCAAAGGCATACCAAGTGCACTTAATACATTGCCTTAGGAAAAAATACCACCAATTATAGTGTCACTACAAAGATCCATGGAATACATAACCATCTTCAACATTGGTAATTGACAGTGAATTGAACAAATCATATAAAACAATGAGAAATGATGAGCATGTTAATATCCACAACCCTAAGATGTTTGCAATTTGGCAAGAAAATATTGATTTCCAACCAGTATTGTCTAGACAAATTGTACTAAACTACATTTCCAAATATGCATCAAAGTTTGAGAAAAAATATGAAAGCTACATTGATATGTTGCAGAGGCTAGCAAATACAAATTCATCTAGGGATAAAGCGTTGCTTGCCTACCAAAAATTCATGATGAATTTGGTTGCTGATCGTGACATTGGTGCACAAGAAACATGCCATATGCTGCAAAAGTTTCCCCTTGTCATCTCAAGTCAACATTTCTTGTCTTTGAACGTTAGCAGGTAGACATTTCATCATTTGAATATAGTTGAAAGTGGTGATGAGCTTGCTAGTGGTTATATTCATTCCTACATGTAAAGACCAGCTAAAATGGAGACAATATCCCTTATTCATTCTCCACAACTTTATACATATTAGAAAAATCACAAAGGTGCAGCTTGGAGTGCTTGGCCACAACCTGCTATCATCATTGTTTATCTTCTTTTCAAGACCATCTTGCTAGAAAAAAGTGATGCTTTCGAAACATTTTTTGGGTCAAAATTGCTACTATACAAACCTTTTTGAAATGTTGAGGCTGACATAGGCCTTACGAGAGAAATCATAACACAAAATTGGAGGCTATTTTATGTTGTTGGCTATGACGCTTGGCATGTCAATAGACTTACTGTCCCCCCCAGTCGATGGGGAGGGTAGTGATAGTGATACCGACATTGCGTAGTCTTTGCCCCACGTAGATGAATATGAATGGGAGTTTCTCTCTCAACTTGGTGCCACAATTTTTTTTTGTTTCGACCAGCTGCAACTCTTGGGTAGATGGGACTTTGACCTACATCACAGGTGGGACAACCACCATGTTCCAGAGAATCTCCATAGCATTGTTGAATAGTTTGTTTCAACAAGTAAATTGCATACAGTTGAAGACACTCTTTTATCATTTGCAATGCCTACACTTTGACATTGACTCTCTCCTAGGAAAAAGCTTGCTTTGAATATCATTGAACAACACCATCTTGGCCTGTCTTCATCGCCACTGCTACATATGATCATTCAAGGAACTACTAGCATAGGTAAAATCATTCCTCATTGACAAGATATGGAGAGCACTAAATACATCATTGAATCAGAAAATGAATCCTTTGCTTGCTTTGGCACCAACAGGTGTTGCTACTTACAATATGCATGCCTCCATAGTTCATACTGCTCTCTAGATACTAATAAAAGATATGAATCCATTGAAAGGATAACCATTAAACATATTTCAAGAGAACTTCAAACATATTAAGTACATATTAATTGATGAAATGAGCTTCTTGGGTCCCAAGTTGTTGCTTAAAATAGATACTCGATTGCGGCACCCATTCCCTGGTAGAAAAATGCAGCCATTTGGTGGCGTCTCTATTATACTTGTGGGTGAATTGGCACAACTGCCCACTATTATGGACAAACCTATCTATGGGTCTTTTGGTGGCGTCTCTATTATACTTGTGGGTGAATTGGCACAACTGCCCACTATTATGGACAAACCTATCTATGGGTCTTGATCCATAGCGTTGGCACTTTGGCACACTTTTAATATTGTTGTCATGCTTGACACTATCTTTTTCTAGCATGGGAAGTTTGATTCACAACAACAATTTTGTATGCTCCTTATGAATATTAGAAATTGACAGGCATCCCTCTTTGATTGGAAAATTCCTATGAATTGAACAAAAACCATGCTTACATCTAAGCAAAACCAAGAGTTTGATGAGGCTATCCACTTATTTCCAACAAATAGGTTGGCTACTTTGCATAATAGGAAAATGCTACAATAGTTAAATGTTCCAATTGCAATTAGTGTTGTTGAATGTTCCCAACAAAACACATTTGATTATGGCGATGATGAACAACTTCAAGCAGAGATCTTGCTTGCAATTGGTCAACAAGTAATGTTGACAACAAATATTTGGGTGGCAGTTAGCATGGTTATTGGATCGTTGGGTTTAGTGAAGGCTATTGTATATGCTAAGGGTACTAGACCACCTCAACTGCCTGAATATGTTGTTGTTGACTTCCAAAACTACATTGGCCCAGCATGGGATCAAGACAATCCAAGATTCATACCAATTATCCCAATCAAATGAGGTAGCCCGAGACAACTCCCCTTGACAATGGCTTGGGCAATAACAATCCATAAATCTCAAGGATTAACACTAGAGAAAGCTACAATAGATATTGGAACTAAAGAAAGTCAAGGACTAACATTCACAACTCTCTCTCATGTTCAATAAATAGCAGGAATACACATAGATCCACCTTTCTCTTTTGATAGGTACTCTAGGCTACATTCCAATAAATACAACAGGCTTCAAATCAAAGAAGAGGATCACCTCCAACAATTGTTTGCATTCCCACCATGATGAAATCTAATTTTTGTTTCATGGTAACTATACAACTTCTCCTTTTCCTTTCCATTTCAATGCTTTCACAATACCCTTGATTCCCACTATTCATTTTTTCTTGTTCAATACATAGCCCTATTCTAATCACTTTTCCCAACATTCTAAAGGTTTTACTTCTATAGTCATTGCTAAGAGAAGTTTCTATTGAACTGTTTCCTTGTGCTTCCACTTGCGCCCAATGACAAACATTGATTCATTCCTCTTCCCCACTTGCCCAAACTATTATCTACATTTAATTTTTCTATCAATGGCTTCCTCCCCTTTAGCCAATAATGTCATTTCCATAGCTATCATGTTTGAATCATTTTTTTCTAACAATTTCAAATTCTAACAAATTTAGATTATAAAAATTTTCAGCTGTTACTGCAGATTTTCACAATTCTTAATACCTTCATGCTCACAAGTTTTGCATGGTGTTCGAGTTGCAACTATATTCCATTAGTATACAAGGTAAGGCTATATGTAATTCTTTCCATCTCTTATTTTGCAACTACATCCAAAATTCTTTGTCACAAATGTCACAACTGTATATATTTTTAAAAATAGATAACAATGATTTTAGTTGAATAAAATTGTCAGGTGCTAGAAGAAAATTATATGCAATTTTCCACATATTATCTCCTCCTCTTTACAAAAGGTATTCCTGCATCCTGTTTATATGATATATTCTATTGCACATACATTAGATATTATTTTCTACTATCTATACAACTTTTTTATATTTGTTCATTTAGATATTGTCTACTAATGACACATGTTTCTTGTACTAAACTTTAAATTTCCCTTACGTCTAACCATATTTGATTTAAAGCATTTTATATTGCAAATGTGTGTACTAAGATCTTCACAATTATTAATACCTTCATGCTCTCAAGTTTTTCATGGTGTTCAAGTTACAACTATATTCCATTTGTATACAAGGTAAGGCTATATGTCATTCTTTCCATCTATTCTTTTGCAGCTACATCCAATTTTTTTTGTCACAAATGTGACAACTGTATATATTTTTAAAAATAGATAACAGTGATTTCAGCTAAATAAAATTGCTAGGTGCTAGAAGAGAATTATATGCAATTGTCCACATATTGTCTCCTCTTTACAAAAGGTATTCCTGCATCCTATTTATATGATCTATTCTATTGTACATGCATTAGATATTATTTGATACTAACTATACAGTTGTTTATATTTGTTCATTTAGATATTGTCTACTAATGACACATGTTTATTGTACTAAACTTCAAATTTCGCTCATGTCTAACCATATTTCATTGAAAGCATTTTAGATTGCAAATATGCGTATTGAAATATAGATGCACATGTCATGTGTACAGATCTCCTAAATGTTAAATAGCTTTATGATTGCACATTTGCATGGTGCATGGCCTTCACCTACATTTCATTTCTATACAAAATAAGCCTATATATGTTTTCTTGCATTTCTTATTTCACAACTCCATGTCAATTTATTATTGAAAGCATTTTATATTGAAAATGTGTCTACTGAAATATAGATGCACATGTCAAAAGTACAGATCTCCTAAATGTTAAATAGCTTTACGATTGCACATTTGCATGGTGTATGGAATTCACCTACATTCTATTTCTATACAACGTAAGCCTATATATTTTTCCTTGCATTTCTTATTTCACAACTCCATATCAATTTATTAAAAATGTACAACATTGATTCCCACTCAACAAATTTTATCAAGTGCCAAATGATTTCCTTCACCATTGATTAAAGTGGTGAACAATTAATCTTCCTACTCTGAGGTTTGGTGAGAGTCCATGGCAGTCGATGAAACAATGTGGTAGGGTGCAAAGCAGGCCTCCTTTTTTGTCTCAATACTCCAATCCATTCCCTACACAAGGTATGCCTAGACTTTATTTACTTACACTATTCTATTGTAGCTGTATTATATTAGTTGTTATGAATTCTATAAGTCTTTATATTTTCTGATTGATTTATCATCTACTAATGGTATGTGTTTGGTACACTAAACTTCACATTATCCTTTCATGTTTGCAACCATACTCAACCCAAACAATCCTCGTTTGTGGACCTTTTGACACCTTCAGATCTTGTATTAAGTTAGTAGTGGCCTAAACAATTCTTTCACCATTGATCCCAATGGTGGACAATTTATTTTCTTGCTTGGGGGTCTGATGAGAGCGCCTGATGCTCCATGAGCCAATATGGTATGGTGGACATCAGGCCTTCTTTTCTTATTTTTACATTGCATTCGACAACGTGCACTAGGTATGCCTAAATTTTATTTACTCCATTCCTCCCATTACAAGTACATGGAAAATTTTGTGTTATTAAATATACAACTTTGATATCTCCTGGTTTACATATTTTCTATGAATTAGAGATTACCACTGCACTAAAATTCACACTTTGTTGTTATTCTTCCAGAGCATACTCTAGCCATAATGTGGATTCCAATGATTTTGTTTAAAGCCATTAGTGGCCAAAACATTGCTTCTACCATCGATCACAATGGTGGACAGTTTATTTTTCTACTCAAGGGTTTGGTGAGAGCGTACGACATTCCAATACCCAATATGGTAGGGTGGAGATCAAACCTTCTTTTCTTGTCTTCCTACTACAATCTGCCATGTGCACAAGTATGGGTAAATTTTACTTATTTTGTCCCTTGCATTACACGTGTATTCGATATTTTGTATTATACATTATAAAACTCTTTGCATTTGCTAATTTACATATTCTCTATCAAATAAAGATGTTCACCACACTAAATTTCACATTTTTTGTTATTTTCCCACAACAGAGTCTAGCTATAATGGCGAATTTAATGAACTAATTGCTAAATTAGTCACAATGGTCAAATAGACAATTAGATCCTAATATACTCTATGTTGATTGTAATAAGCAATATTTATTCCACCCTTGATCAGAGTGGTGGACAACATATATTCTTGCTCAGGGGTTTGGTGAGAGTACATGAGGCTCCATGACCCAATATGGAAGGGTGGAAACCAGGGCTCATTTTTTTTTGTTTTATTTTATATATCTTATGTACAAATCTCTATCTTTTTGACATAAGATTCAAATAGAATTCATATGTTTTAGGCTATGGTTCTGACGAAATAAAATATTTAATGTTATACACTTTGTGTTAGATTCCATTGGGAATTGTTCATTATTGTTCTCTTGCTTAAGCTATATTGTTTCATTCTCGACAAGGTGTTGTTGGAAAGGATATATTGTGCTATTATCCCTCTCATGATCCATAGAAATTGTTGACATTATGTAGTTTCTGTCAATTGTTATTGTATAGCTTACACTATATTCTCTCATTTTTGATATGCTCTTGTTCAACAAACTCTATTCTTTCAATTTTCAATAGCATGCTGTTGAGAATAGATCAAAAAGTTTATTGATTATTGTTCTCTATCTTAGGCTACATTGTTTTATTTTTGATAGGGTGTTGTTGAAGACACTATATTTTTTCAATTTTTGATAAGGTGTTGTTAGAAGACAATATTATTTTTTAAAAGAAATATTGTTTCATTGATGGCTGGCTTACATGGATATCATTTTGCATGGCCTCCATGGCTATATAAAAATCTACACATAGGGAAATTTAATATTGTCCCATTTATGGCTTCCATTCTATGAAAATGGTTACAATATATTAAAATAGTCTATCTTTTTTTCCATGACACACTCTAATTATTGTTCGGTGGCTTTGGATATATTCCCCCATTTGCAATGCATAATAAAATAGTTAATATTATAGAGTTCTGTTTTAGTTGTTTTCAATCGACCACTATTGAGGAAAGTATTTGTGAATGTGCATGTTTCTAATTTTTAATTTTTTTACTTTTGTACCATGTTTTATATTTTTAAATTGTTTGTGTCTACTTTGAGATATACTGAACTCTTCCACCCTTGTTTTCTGCATGTCACTTGACTTTCATGTTCATCTCTTCCTATCAGCTCATTGTTGCATGTTACTACATGGAACTACTAGTTTAAATAGAAATTAACTCTAATAGCAATAATTCATATTTTTATTTTTATTGTTAAATGTCTCAAATTTCCTTATAAGTATACCATGATAATTGTAGTGTCAAAAAACGGGTCCTTTGACATTTTTCACACTTTTTTGGGTCCTTCTTTTGGATTTTGGCTTAATGTTTCCTTGATTTAGCATTGTAATGTGGATAATACATTCACATTAAGTCTTGGGTCCTTGTGAACTAAATGGATTTAAATGGCGCCTTACCTAAGTGTTGTAAAGTGTTGTACACACTTTCACACTTTTCTAGTGTCTTGTTAATGTATTTCACCTAAATAACATATTTTCATTATTTAATAAGCCTTGTTCCAAAGTGTTGTAAAGTGTCATGACATACTTTCACACTTTTCTAGGTTTCTCATTAATAATTGGGATTTCTTATGCTTTAATTGGCCCTATTTTGCATCCATAGGCCTTACTTGTGTGCATTTTTTGAGTCTAATAATCCCAACAAACATCATTTAAAATATCAAAATATTGAAACCCACCTTAAATTCCTAAGGTGGGACTCATTCACCATTATGGGCGAATGGGTCCCGAATGAGTCCCATTTAACTCAAAATTCAAATTTAATTCAAAATTTTGGTTGTTTTTTATTCTCCAAGATCTAAGGTCAGCCAGTGATGTTGTAATTTTGAGAATTATTACATAATTGAGTATAAATACAAGCTTCTTTCTCTCATTTTCATACCTAGCATTCAAGTATTCATGCATATTGTTCATAAGAGAATTTGAGCATTCATAAAAGCATTCAAGGCATTTCAAGGGAAAATTATCAAGAATTCAAGAGCTCCTTCAAGTGTCTTCCATTATTTCAAATATTTCTTGCATCATGTTGTTTTAGAGCTAAAAATTGTGTTGTAGGGTTTGTAAGTATTGCAATCAAGATTTATCAACATCAAGCTAGAGTTCAAGTCCACATCCATTGGAGTTGTCACTTACATGTTTTCAACACCTTATTGCTAGGGTTTGGTGAGTTGCAACATCACTATTTGTTCATTCATCATTCTCCATTCTATTTCATTTCATTTCAAGGGTTTAATTACCAACAAGGGGTTTGACCAAGGAAAACCCTTATTCACTACCTCAACAACATTTTCCCCTCTTCTTGTGTGTGATTTGCAGGGCTAGGTTACAAATTTACCAAGAAGTTAAGATTGGAAAAGTGATCAAAGCATGTCAAAGTTGTCAATTTACTAAGAGAAGCTTGGAGAAGATCTACAGGATGATTTTTGTAGTTTCAGATCTGGAACCCTGTCAAGAAGAGTAGAGAAGACCGAGAGTAGAGAAGACCGAGGGCTATAGGTTTCCTGATTTGAATTTGTAGAAATCTAGAAGTGGACTAATTCACCAGTATTGGTGAATCAGTCCCACTGTCCAGGCCTGAACAAGAATTTTATAGATCTGAGTACCCTAACCTATTCCAACAGTCTTCTCAAAATTGGACTGTCACCTAGCTTGGCGTATGAGTCCTAGTTCACATTAACAGTTAATTTTTTAGGATTTGAGAGCTCTGTCCTACCTCCTTTAACTTTCTAGGTGCACATCTCCAATTTCATATTTTTTTTTGATTTTACTTGCATTCTTAGGTCATTTAGTATTAGCTTGCATATCATAATGTGTTTTCAAACATCTTGCATTTTCCAAGTTTACACTTGGTGGTGAACCCTCATTTTCTATTATCCTTTCTCTAGAACTCTCCCTTCATCAGATTTTAATCTCCTTTTCATTGAAATATTAGGGGTTTGTTCTTGAGTGAATAAGTGTACTTTTGTCTCTCTCCTTTTAGGCCCAAAACCCTAGAAGTGAAAGAGAGCACAACATTATTTCATTCATTTTGGTGAACCTGCATATAGAGCATTATATTTATGATTTGGAGTGCATTTACATCATAGATTAAAAGTACATTAACATTGCATCAAGTTTTACATTGTTTAATTTACATTCTAGTGTTTTAAACTTTGCATTAGTGAAAAAGTTCATTTAGCTTACTTTATTGCACTTAATTTCATTTAAAATCAGCAAAATATTGCATTTTCATTTCAGGTTTGCATCACAAAACTTAAAAAACATAAAATTCATTTTAAAAATTCTAAAAATTTTCAAAAAAATTACTACCAAGACTCATTTGCCACCTTGGGCGAATCAATCCCTCTTAACATTTTGCATCAAATTTTTTGGCATTTAATCTTCATTTTTTGAGTTTTTTTTGTTGTTATCTGTCTATTTCATATTGTATATTTTTAGTTTCAGTCAATTTATTGCATCTAGTTTAATTTCATCCATCTTGTGCATTGCTTAAAATCAAAATTGTTGCATAGTTTAGAATTTGAAACTTGCTTCATGTATTTGTGTTTTAATAAGCTTTGGATCTCATTAAAATCCTTAGTATATATTTCAAGTTGTACCTTTGGACATGACCCTAATGACATTGAATTCTCCTTCAACTCCTAATGTATGTCCTCCTCATGATGTTGACATCATTGGTGAAGATGATGATTGCATGAATAAGTTTCTAAAAGATTTCCTTGACAACCTTGAATCTAATGCATCCTTTTATCCATCCATGAACCATCCAAATCCTCCAACAATACCACCTCTTGAGATGTTTAGTTACTTACATCCTAAAACAAAGGATGAACCTAAGTTCCCTACAATATGTGAACCTAGTTCCTCTAGATAAGCAAACACTCAACCATATTATGATAACAAAGTAACAAACACTCCTATCAACCTTGAAGAAAAATATGGAAAATACTTCACAATCTTGAGAAAACAAGGATGTAACACAACAAGTGAACATGAAATTCATCAACTCATAGAGAAAAATTGAACAAATGAAAACACAAATGGGTTAGGATATCAAGATCCCTCTCATAATAGTAAGCCTCCTAGAGAATATCTAAGGCTTAATGATGATTGTACAATGATCTTTGATTCCCCCCCCCTTGATCTGAATGTCCTCCTTCGTAGAGAGCAACCCTTTATTAATAAAAATTACAAGGATGTGAGGATCACTTTGGGTCCTCCTTCAATTAGAGAGAAGGGTGAATCTAACGAATGCAAGAAGCCTTACAAGTTAGCAAAACTGAATTCTCCTCACCCACCACCAAAAACTGAGAAAAAATTAAAAATTCTTCTCAACCAAGGATTAATATTATTACCACCTATGAACCGACTTGTGCTATATCCTAAAGATGCCAAAGTTACACATTGTGCATATCATCGAGTCCTTGGACATAGTAGTGATGAGTGTTGTGCATTGAAAGAAATATTGAGAAAGTATCACTTTGATGGTAGAAGCCTTTACTATCGAATACTACTATCTCTATATATAAACATGACGGTTGTGAGAATGTTATATTCTGTTGCAATTTCAGAATAACATTAGTAGGCATGCACCAAAAGAGGGGCAAAATGTATACACCTTAAAATGGTCACATCACATTGTTTGGTAATTAATTAAATATTTTTAATATTTAATTAAAATCTTCGAATTCTATCTACGTATAAATAAATTTAAATAATTTATTTATATTTCTTCATTCTTTTATTTTGGCTAAATAAATAAGAATATTTAATCATCTTTTCGTATTCATTTCTTAATTAATTAAATAAACATTACGATTTATTTATATTAATTATCAATAATCTTCGTTTGAATATCTTATTCAAATAAAGATTAAAATATTATTCTTCTTCTAAATATCATTTACAATTAAATATTCCAAAATATTTAATTATTTCCTCTAAACCAATTTAAAAATTCATTCTTAAAATCATTTCAAAATTCTTCAAAAATCTATTTATAATTAATGATTAAATATTCTTATTTATTTGCTTGAAATAAAGAATGAAGAAGTAAATAAATTATTTGAAATTTATTTATGCATAAAATAGAATTCAAAGATTTTAATTAAATATTAAAATATTTAATTAATTCTGGGAACAATGTGATGTGACCGTTTTAAAGGTGTACATGCATTTTATACACTCTTTTGAGTGATGTGTTTAAGCCCAATTTTGAAAATTTGCCCCAAATGTTGACTGTCAAACCACTCGAATGAGTTCCACAAATACCATTGTGAACCTCTTGTAAGGATTTTTCAGATTCGTCACATTCAAGACATCTAAGGAGTGTACCATCAAGACCGCGTCGATAAAGGATATTGGCAATTAAGGTATAACAGGATGATTGGCGAATAAAATTCCATTTTTGGTTGCGGGATAAATCTGAAGGTAAGATGTTATCTTTCAAATAGGTATAGAATGCCATATAAAGGTGAATACGGAACAGTCAAATGACATATAACTTGGTTTTCAGGATTATCATATGTAGGAGAAAATAATTGTTCCACCAAGAATTCATACTTGGTTTGATCTTCTGATATTTGTAATAAAGAAGCAATGGTAGCCATTGCATCTGCAGCTTTATTGTCAATCCTTGATATTTGTGAAAACTTGATTGACACAAAATATTTTTTATAATCATCCACCATGTTCTTGTATGGTAGCAACTTATCATCTTTAGTTTGATAATCATCATTAATTTGATTAATGACAAGTTGTGAATCACCGTAAACTTCCAGCTCTGAAATCTGCCATTCCAAAGCTATCTTCAATCCTATGAGTAATGCCTCATATTCAACTATGTTATTTGTGCAAGGAAACATCAACCGATAGGATCGTGAAATGGTATGTCCTTCGGGTGTAACAAAAAGAATCCCTGCCCCCGAGCCATATTGTGTATAAGATCCATCAAAGTATAATGCCCACGGTCTCTGAATTGTTGCTGAAAAGACCTCTGCATCAGGAAACTCAATATGTATTGGATTATCTTCTTGTAAAGGAGCTTCAGCTAACTGATCTGCAATGACCTGTCCTTTAATCGCTTTTCGATCTACATAGTGAATATCAAACTCACTTAAGATCATTACCCATTTTGCAAGTCTTCCTGTTAAATTGGCTCTGCTTAATAGGTATTTCAATGGATCTATCTTTGTTATTAGCTTAACTGTATGAGTCAACATATAATGTCGCCACTTTTGAGAAGCAAACACTACTGCAAGACAAGATTTTTCAATGAAACTGTAGTTTAACTCATGTCTTGTTAAGGTTCTGCTGATATAATATATAGCCCTTTCTTTACCTGTAGAGTCTTCTTGTGCTAGCAATGCACCCAAAGATACTTCTGTTGCTGAAATATAGAGTATAAGCGGCTCTCCTGGAATAGGCGGAATTAGAATTGGTGGATGTGTAAGATATTGCTTGATCTGATTGAATGCTGCTTCACATTTGTCATCCCATTTAAATGGAACATTTTTATGCAATAAATGTGTAAATGGCAAGCTTTTGTCTGCCAGTTGAGCTATAAACCTTCTAATGGACTATAATCTTCCTTGCAAGGATCTTAATTGATTGATATTTCGTGGTGGAGGCATGTCCATTATAGCTTGTACCTTTTCTGGATCAACTTCTATACCCTTTTCTGAAACAATGTACCCTAGGAGTTTTCCAGATGTAACACCGAAGACACATTTCTTTGGATTTAGTCGAACATTGAACTTCTCCATTCTAATAAAGATTTTTGACAAGATTTCCAGGTGTTCATCTTGTGTATGAGATTTGGCAAGTAAATCATCAACATAATCTTCCATGAATGTATGCATCATATCATGAAAAATAGTTGTCATTGCTCTTTGATAAGTAGCTCCAGCATTCTTTAACCCGAATGGCATTACATTCCAGCAATAGGTACCCCAAGGGCATGTGAACGCTATTTTATCTTGATCCTCTGGTGCAATTTTTTATTTGGTTGTATCTCGAAAATCCATCCATTAATGAATACATTGCATGGCCTTGATAAGTCAACAATGTATCTATGTTAGGCAAAGGAAAATCATCTTTAGGACGGCTTTATTTAAATCCACAGAAATCTGTACAAACTCAGTCCTTCCATCGGCTTTGAAGCGAGGTACAATATTTGAAATCCATTACTTGCGCCATAGTCAATAGTTGAATGAATCCAACATCCAAAGCTTCTTTAATTCTTCTTTTGACCAATGCAACATGTGGATGCATTTTTCTGAGTTTTTTCTTTACAGGCTTTGTCCCAGGTTTGATAGATAAATGATGCATTATCAAATTAGGATCTAACCCTGGCATATCAGCATATGACCAAGCAAAGTTAATTTGATTCTCCTTCAAGAATTCCATGAATTTCATGACTTCTTCAACTGTTAATGATGCTACAATTTGCAAAACTTTTGGCTGCTCTGCTGTACTTATGTTGATTGATTCTGTTGGTTCAATCAAAATAGAAGATCTTTCATGATGATACTTGGGAAGAGTGTCAAGTTTCTCATCCTTCAATGCTTCATAAAGGTTTTCACTGTCAGATCCGCTCTTTATTTTTCTCTTGTTTTGATCTATCACTGCCATTTTTCGGTTTTCACCAATAGATCCATCTTTTATTTCATTTATTTTGCAACTAAGATACTTGACACCCTCCTTATCAAAATCATGAGTATAAGATTCTTGAATGAAACAATTGTTTTCTTCATTTGAGGAACAAAAGAAAAGTTATAATGTCTTAGTCATTCTTGAATGTATATGGGATCATTAGGTTGGGTAAGGTCTTGAATTATTAAAGTCATGATATGGTTATCATCCTCATGGTAGACAAGGTCTATGATGGTATTCTCTTGTTGATTGTCAATCTCGCTAGAATCTGATTCTTCCTCACTTGAGTCATGATCACTTTGTAAAACAAAATCAAGTGGAGACCTTGAGCCTTCTCCTTGTATAAAAATAGGTGCATATTTGTGTATAGTATCAACTTGTTTATCCCTCCAAAATTCATCATTATAAATGGTGTCCCATTCATATTCATTAGAATCGGTATCTGAACTATTTTGCAATTGGAAAACTGATTCATGAGATTTATCTGACACAGATCCTCCTTTATGAGTTAATGATGTCTGTTGTGAAGTAGATTCTTCTTCATCTTTACCATATCCAAGTCCTGTTTTATCACTTGAATGCTTTGAAATAGGTTGAATTGGTTCCACAATTCCTTCTCTTCATTTCCCTATAGGACCATTCCCTTCATAGCCCATCTTTTGCATGATAGCGTACCCCTTACCATATTGTTCTTTAGGCAACTTAATGTGCAAGAGAGATTCATCTTCATCTTTGTATAGCCAATTTAGGATGTCCCTATCTTCAACTTCTTCTTCAGTGGTATTAGCTCTAATGAATTTTCCATCAAACTTTGTGATTGGCACAGACGCTTGAGATGTAGAAGCGGTTGCAATCTTTTGATTTGATAAAGTTTGACGCGATCTTAGAGAAGGAGGTAAAAGTAAAGAAAGAGATGAAGTGAATATTTTCCCTTGTTTTAAACTCAACAATGTCGGGTCTTTAATCAGGTCTGCAATTAGTCTTGTATATGGATGGAAGGAAAGAGAGAAACAACTGTTATTGTGGCACAAAGGCATCTTGAGTTACTAAGATTGAATAATTTAAGGTACTATTGTAATCAACGTATAGTTATTTCTTAATTATGTCCCAGTGATGATATGTTGATGGTACTGCTTGCATATCATGAATCCACGGACGACCCAAGAGTATGTTATAAGACAGATCTCGATCTAGAACCTGACAAAATGTATTCTTCACAACAGGTCCCACTCTGATAGGTAACAATATTAACCCTTTAGAAGCTCTTTCTTCATCATCATATGCCTTGATGGTTATCTTCCTTCGTGGGTCAATTTCATTTTCTGATATTCCTAAGGCATTTATTAATTTTAAGGTACAAATATTCAAACCAGCTCCTCCATCTATTAAGACACGTCTAATTCGATGTTTATGGATCATGACTTCAAGATAGAGCGAGGAATTATGTGGATGTGTCATAGAGGCATCATCTTTGTCAGAAAATGAAAGACAAGTGGGCGAAGATAAATGTCCCACCATGGCTTGAAATTTGTTTGCATCTAGATCAGTATCAACAGTTGTGTTTACAAGAGCTTCTTCTAAAATATTCTTGTGTATGGGGGATATTTTGAGAAGTTCAAGAATGGAAATTTGAGCTGATGTTTTTCTCAATTGATCAACCAGATTATACTGAGTTGGAGAAGAAATAGTTGTTTTAGATGAACTTCCTTTTAAAACAACCTTGGCTTGACCTCTTGTTGTCACATTAACCTGTTGATATTCTTGTTTTCCTTTGATTTTGATAACATTAATCCGATTATCATCTGTGTGAATGTGATGGATTATATTGTCTTCAACATTATGTATACTTTTGGCGTTGGTATCCGATGTTTCCCCCTTTTGGTAGTTTGGCAAAGGATCTTTGAATGCTTGATGATCATCATTGGTATGATGTCCCTCAATTGTAATGGTACCATTGTCAATTAAATCTTGTACTAGATTTTTCAAAGCTTGACAATTGTTTGTTCTATGACCTTTACATCGATGATAATTGCAATAATACGAGTCATTCCATGATGGTGGTTTAACTCATGGCTCATAATCTCTTTGTGGTGGTAAGGTGATAACCTTATTATCAAGAAGCTCCTTGAGAGCAGACTCAAGAGATTGACCCAAAGCAGTAAAAGTCCATCTGTTTGAAAAGAATGAAGGTCTAGATGGATTTGATGTTTGTGCATTGCCAAGATTATTATTGAAATTACTATGATTTTGATTGGTATTTTGATTGGTCATGTTCTCTTGCTTGGAAATTTGTCCTTGTTGATTGTTGTTTCCTTGTTGAATTGTATTTCCTTGTGGATTGTTTCGTGGAGCACTTGATAAATTGAAAACAAATGGTCTTGTTCGTAAATTATTTACATCCACTATACCATCATTAACAACATTTTTGTTTCTGTTCCAAAACCTTGTTTTATCGTTGTTGTTTTGATTTGATGTACTTGGATTATCAAGTTTTATCACTCCCCTTTTAACCAAGGCCCCTTCAATGGTGATTGCATTTTCAATCAATTTTTCAAAGTTATGAGGACAATGAAGGTTAAGTCTATAGCTTAATTCTGGATCAAGGCTATTGATAAAGATATCCATCTTTTCCTTTTCAGGAATAGGACGAGAATATCGTGCAAATAACCTTCTCCACCTTTGTAAAAATGTAGTGAAAGGTTCTCCTACTTTTTGTTTCACTTTACAAAGATCAAGCATTGTTATTTGATGTTGAATGTTGTAGGAGTATTGTGAGATAAACTGATTTATCAACTCCTCAAAAGTTTTGATAGGTGGAGTGATTTTTGAAAGCCACTCCATGGATTGTACACCTAGACTTCGTGGAAATAATCGCATCAAGTAAGTATCGTCATAGGAAAATTCAAGACTCATGTTTCGAAAATCCCTAACATGGTCAATGGGATCAGTTTTTCCATTATACCTATCATACTTAGGAATTTCACAATGTTTTGGAAATGGGATCATTTGAAGACTCCTATCAAATGGATAAGGAGATATGTCTTCCAAAACATATTTCTTTGTTGTACCTCCTTGCATTTCCTTTATTTGCCCTTGTAATTCTTTTATCTATTGGTTAAGAGCACTAAAGTCATTAGGAGGAGTTTCAGGATTTTGTTTAATCCCTTCTATGTCAAAGGTGTGAGGCAACTTAGCTCGTTGATTAGCTAATGAAAGAAAATATTTTTCTTTGTTACGTTCTAGAATTCTTTCCATAAGAGTATGGAATTGGGGATCTTGTTCTGCTTCTTGAAGCTTTTCTTCTGTTAACTCATCAAGATTAAACGTTTCCTCTTCTTTTTCATTACGATCACCCATTTTACTGGTAGTGGTTTCTCCCTCGTCTTTTTCCATTTGTTTTTGAGATCTCGTGAAGACAGGCATAGATTTTGCTCCAAATTCTACTTGCTTTTGATCAAAAGAGTGAAATAGTGCAATTTATGTGATATATATGAAAGTCAGGATAGAATGAAGATTCTATGACTTACACAAAATTTCTAATCTTGTAGCTTGTGTTGTTCCCTAAGTGAAAGGATGAAAATCCTGTTAGCGAGAATATAAGCAAAAGGTCTAGAAAAGGATGATTTTGCACTTTATGAAGTTTTGATCATGGCTTTGTAAAAGGATGGATTTTGTGATAGATGCCTAATGTATTATAAGTTCTCTATTGTAAAATTTGATTTGGACGAGTAGAATATTCGATTGCGGGTTGGGGAATATAACTGAAACGAATGCGTTGACTATGGTTATGCCTTTGAGAAAGGGATCTTCTTTGAAAGTAAGCTTGTGAATACAAGGGCTCTATAGCATAATCATCTGAAAGACCTCTAACACAATCATGATACCTATGAAGAAAGGTTCTATATTTGAGTAAAACTTTTTGACTTTGATATAAGAATCATTGCTTCTTTAGAAATTTCTTGTGATTGAGGGGTTTCTTTGGCTTCTTAATCCTTTTGGAAATGGATTTCTTTACAAACTTTGTGGATTTCCAATCTCGTAACATGAGATTAATCAATATGATAATGAGTGTTTTGGATGATCTTATCTAAATTAATGTAGTGAAAACACATCAAACAAGTTGTAAAATAGTTGTCTTAAGTCCTATGCTAAACATCAAGTGTATAACCAAAATGTTGTTCAAAAAGTGTTTTAACGGGTTTTACATATGACAAGCACTTTAAACAGACTCACTCTTAGTTCTCAAGTAGGTCATCATAGCAATCAACAGCCCACATCTTAGAACTGCGTCGACTCACACAGCCATGTCACCCCCGAATGGGCACCCGTGTTTTTGTCTTTTCCAGGTGCGTACTCAGAGTGACGGAAGTGGATACTGGATCCCCTGAGCAAACAATCCTTGGCAGTTATATGGTGAGTATATTGGGGGTATATTCTTCCCTCCCCTGCACTATGATTGAAATGATGTTCAGAAACTGACTCGGTAAGATACTACACTAGGTTCGTAGTAAGGGTTTCCGTTCGGTGCGGCAAATGATAGACTCCCTCGAGAGACCTCCCTACCTTTAGAACAAAGGCTTTAGGGATGGTTATCCATGCATTCGAAAGAGGGTTTCCCCAAGTACCGCTTTAAAATTTTAGAGTGGGGTGGAATAGCGGCTTTGGCTTGAACCCCACTTAAGTAGTTCCTCTTG
>VDFB02152312.1:0-28517 GCA_007258455.2 Sequoia sempervirens
CCCTGCAAGTTGCCTCAGGTTCTTCATCTTGTCATGGTTGAGGTTCGGCGGTCTACTTGCAAGCCTTGCACTACCTCACTGGCCGACAGTCTGAGCAAGCCTTCTTCGCAAGTTGCCTCAAGATCAATGTCTATTTCTATTCCTTCATTCACATTTACTTTGCTCTAGTACATAAACTTTCTCCTTAAGATCAGTGCTTCACCTTCTTCCGATTCCACTATGAAATCTGATACCTCCAAAGGTTTCCCCTCCTCTTCGTAAACTAATTATGTATCAACAGGCTCTTCTCCATCTACACAAACTATCTCTATATCCTTTACTGCTTCTCCTTCATTAGCTACTCTAGTATTAGGTTCTTGATGACACTCAATGCTTGATTCTTTCTTCCTCCAAACTTGAAAACAAGTTCCTCTTCTAGAAAATCTTCTTTCACTCCTCTGATACCCTTCATTGTGATGAACATTATGACTTTTGTCACCTCTCCCTCTATAGTTTGAATAACTATCCTTGTTCTGCTCTGCATAAGGTCTTCTTTCTCTGCATCTTGCTCCCTCTTCTCCTCCAACATATGAGTTCTTCCATCTGTACAATCTTCTAAACATACAAGTAACATGTTTCCACTTTTCTCCATCAATCCATCCATAATTCATCTGTTTACAATCTGTCATGGGCTTTCTCCTTCTCATTTTATCCCAGCACATATTTTCAGAATGATTCCTTAATCCACATAACTTACAAGGATATAGATCTCAACACAATTCCTTTTCATGTCCATGCCTATTACAATGTGAACAATACATACTTTTTCTTCTATGATTCAAACTTGCAATAACATTATTACCTCTGTCATATCCAAGGCCTTCACTTCTTGATCTCATTATTGGTTCAATAGGTTTTGTAATTCCTTGTCGATGCTTTCCCAATCCTTTTCCTTCATATCTCATTCTCTGCATGATTTTGAAACCAATACCATCATCAACAATTGTAGGCTTCATTACATGGTTATCTTCACCTTCTAAAGAAACTTCTGCAACATTACACAAGTCATTAATATCACAAGAAACATCACAAAATTCAAGCTTAGATCTCAGATTCTCATTCTCCTTCTAGCATGTTGTAAGTGATTGCTCCAACTAGTTAACATGTTCCTTCAAGCCAGATATTTCCTTCTTTTGCAAGTTGTTCTCCTTATTTAGCTCCCTCAAAATTTCCTCCAGATCTCTATTCCTCTTTTCCACCTTCTTAAACAATTTGAATCCTTCTGCAAATTCCTTTTCAAGATCCTCAAACATATCCAACTCTGCTTCTAGTTCTTCATTTCTCCTTACATTTTTTAGTTCTTCTTCGAGAGCATCATACTTGTCTCCTAGTTCTTTCATCCTCTCCATCAATTCTAAATTACACTTCTTGATTTCACACAATTCTTCCTCCAAAATATCCCTTTTGCATATTAGGGTTTCATTTTCATTCTTCATCATCTTCCCAATCTTCCCCATTGAAACAAATCAGATAAACAACCAAATTCAAATGCTTACCCAAATCTTTCTTGCCTCAATTTTTCTTCTATGATGACACTTATTACTTCTAGGGTTTCACACTTCTTTCAACACTGTCTTCTTTCCCAACAAATTCAAAACTAGCTAACATACTCAAAACCAAATCTGATACCATCTAACGCAGTCAAGGTAGGAGGATCCAATTAAGGATTTTCCAGCCTTGCAGCCTAAATTACTAACTCCATGATCACAACAAGTATGCAATAGAAATTAATACCTAAACCACAAAAAGATAAATGAAATTCATGAACACCAGACACAAGATATATCCTGGGAAAACCCTAACATGGAAAAACCCAACCTTCAAAGCTCATTCCTCATTATATTATAATCTCAAAACACATTACACATGCCTCTCGGGCTTAACAGATTTTAGGCCACAGCCCAGGGATTACAAATAATTTTAAATGATAACTGTCTTCATCAACTGCTTCGGCTCTATTCCACACTCCTGCTTTGAGATCCTTTCGGATCAAAATACTTCATCACCATGCTTCATACTTCACACTATCAAGCACCTTATTGATCCATCTCTCTTTAGTCTTCTGTAACAAATCCTCTCTCTTCTATTTATATCATCCGCAAATCATCTAACCCTTAACATATCGGCCCAATTACAACAACGTGCAAACTCAAACAGGTTGTCCTCAAACAATAAACAATTTACAATGCGATCCAACCAACGTCAACCACAACAAAGCAAAGAATCATAACAACATCCTTGAATAGGAAACACCTTCAAAATTTATTCCTCGAAGATCCACAACACGCTACAAACACCCTGTCGGCCAAGAAAAAGAAAACATGAACTCACAAAGGAAAATCACCAATCACAAGCACAACAATCGATGTGGACTAACACCACATGATATAGAAACATCCATGAACATCACGAATCACCACAGAAACATCTACAACTTAAATTACCAGAATCACGTTATCTTCCTTCAGGAACACCAACTAGAACAACTGAAAAACTGTCAGAACTCAAATACTCATAACTCGATCAAATATTCATGTGGATCTCTTAAACTTAACATGGAAACATGAGACATACTCGACAACAAACCCTTTAATCCACAATCTCTAATCATCAATATACTGAGTTGTCAATCAATGCAATAATCTGGTACTCTGCAATTTCACTGTCAACTACCTCAATTTTCTAAATACTTTTGGATGCCCCTACATCAAATTTGGGCTTCTATGAGAAGTTAAATGATAATAGTTGAGGGCATCTAGGAGGTAGTTCCAAGCATTAAAGCAGGTTGTTGGGTTGTGCAAACAAATAGAGCATATCTAGGAGACAATATTGGGTAATTTGAACATTTTTGCAAGCATCTAGGAGCTGTTTTATGAGCTTTAATGATGCATAAGGGAAAGACATGACTTTTTCAGCAATCAAATGTCTTTTTGGAGCTTGTTCAGGGGCTGCAAAATAGACATATTTATTTTGGGCGACCAAAGAAGATTGACTCAGCAAGATGAAGAAAAGACATATTTTTCCCTCAACACATGTTCCTATCTTCTAGCAAGTTGTTGCACAACAATTAAGACTCATCTTTCAGATTAGTTGAAGACAAAAATTCTATAAATTCATTATAATCAAGGAATCAAATAGGGAAGAGTTTCACAAAATAAAAGAGTTTAGTTTTTAGCAATAGTTGTTGTTTGTAGTTTTATTTCTTAGCAGCAATTATATTTATAGTATTTCCCTTTACAAGTTTCCTATGATAGATTTGATTCCAGCAATTACATTTTCTTAGGATAGATTTAATTCTAGCATTTCATTTACAAGCTCTTAGATTGGATTTGATTCCAATAATTTCTTATATGCATTGTCTTTCAATTCCGTTTGTAGAAAAGACATGTCATGCAAATGATTTCTTCTCCCTCTTGTATATTGCCATGGACACTACCCTGGGTTAACATTGATAAGTTAAATGATGAGGAATGCAGTGACACTCATCATTTTTGGCGTCATTGCCGGGGAAATGTTTCATTAGGGAGTTGTTGATGATCTGGTGACAACAAGTCAAAAGAAAAATTAGTTTGGAAAGTTTTTTAGGTTTAATTATTTTAGAAATTACTTGTTCTATTATTTTAGAAACCCCCCCCAAAACAATAGATCCAATGAAATAGGTTCTTGCATGCAAAAGTGATAGCTCTTGTGCAATATCCTCAACTAGAGGACCATGAATTCAAGCTCCGACAAGAAAAAAATATTATTTGGACACCTTCAAAGTCCAAGGAGGGTTGTCTGATTAGATATTTGAAGGACAAGGAGTTGCATCCAGTCATGCATGCAACAAAATGTGAGGAAGGATTGCAAAATCTTTCCAATCAACCCATACATCTACTAGAATAAAAAATTATGGAGAAGGCTGTCATTTCAAATGAAAGAGGAGCATCAGAGTTCAAATATTTAACCATCTTCTTCTCATGCTTTTCCTCTTCTTTCCAAAAGTTGAATGCATAGATCCATTATTTGATAAAAGAATGTTATTTTCCACAACTAGTTAATGGTTTTATGTAACCTATCTCTACATCAATAATTAGAGTAGAATAGAGTAGGTTTTTTTTCTGCAACATAATAATAAAATCCCCAGAATATCTTTATAATAACTCATATTATCTTCAGAAGCATCTCCAATGCACCTTCCAACAAATCCCTAGAGCAATTGCAATAAAAGTGAAGAGATTAGTTTCAGAAGCTCACTATAAGTTGCAAGAGGGCCTGCAACATTTTAGGTGTGGGGGAGATGATGAGACAAAAAAATGTATCATCTATTGGCCAAATAAAAACATGTATTTTGCTTAATTATGAAGACTGGATATGATGAGGAAAGTAAGAGATTTTCAGTTGCAACAGTCAAAGATTTCATCATATCTTGAAAATTATGATCTGGGTTCTCAATTTTTTTGAAAAAAAGTTCAAAGACAAGAAGGCGAAAAAACCCATTAAATTTCACAAAAACCCAGTTCATGGTTTGAGAGAAAACTTCACTAGTTCGATGCTTCAAAAATATGCTTTCATGCTCTGAAATTTTCAGAATTTGTTCATTCGTTTGCTTCTATGCTTCAAAATTCTCAAAACTAAATGAAGGATCATTTATGAAGAGGTTGAGCAATTTGGGCTTCTATGAGAAGTTAAGGGATAACAATTGAGAACATCTATGGGGTAGTTCCAAGCATTAAGGCAGGTTGTTGGGTTGTGCAAACAAATGGAGCATATTTAGGAGACAATTTTGAGTAGTTTGAATATTTGTGCAAGCATCTAAGAGTTGTTTTATGAACTTTAATGATGCACAAGGGAAATATATGACTTTTTCAACAGTCAAATATTCTTTTGGAGCTTGTTTAGGGGCTGCAAAATAAACATATGTTTTTTGGACGACCAAAGAAGATTGACTCAGCAAGATGAATGAAAGACTTATCTTTTTCCCTCAATACATGTTCCTATTTTCTAGCAAGTTGTTGCACAACAATTAAGGCTCATCTTTTAGATTAGTTGAAGACAAAAATTCTATAAATTTATTGTAATCAAGGAATGAAATGGGGAAGAGTTTTATAAAATAATAGAGTTTAGTTTTTAGCAACAGTTGTTGGTTGTAGTTTTATTTCTTACTAGCAATTTCATTTCCAACAATTACATTTCTACTATTTCTATTTACAAGTTTTCTATAATAGATTTGATTCCAACAATTACATTTTCTTAGGATAAATTTAATTCCAGTATTTCATTTATAAGCTCTTAGATTAGATTTGATTCCAGCAATTTCTTTCATGCATTGTCTTTCAACTTCATTTGTAGAAAAAATGTGTCATGCAAATGATTTCTTCTCCCTCTTGCATATTGTCATGGACACCGCCTTGGGTTGACATTGATAAGTTAAATGATGAGGAATAAAGCAACACTCATCATGTATGCTTCTTTATTTTTATGTATATTGATGCTATGGATGTTACATGTATATTGGATGTATGTTTACATTAGATGCAATCATAATTTAATGAACACACATAGATGTATGTTAATTAAATATAATGATAATCTAACTTCCTTAAAAAATGCAATGTAATGCATGGATACATAGCATAGCAAGACACATGTATGTATATTTCACACACACACGGTCACATCATAACACAAAAAAATTCATAATGTGTTAATAAATAATGATAACACATGCAGTGCTACTACCCCTAAAGAGTGAACACCACACACATGACACATTAGACACTACACATAGTATCAACGAAGATGCATTGCATTAACAGGTTTTTTAGAGGTGTTTTGTCCATAGACGATAATCCATAGGCATCTGAACCATATACAGAGATGACAATGTAAGGGCCTAACCAATTAGAACTGAATTTTCCCCTTTGATCATGTGACACATTTACATTTCTTTGATTCTCATAAAAAACTAGGTCTCTCACCTTAAAAGTTCTTTGGAAGCACACTTTGATTATAAGCTTTAAGATGATCGAGGGCCTATAATCAGTGCTCATTGAGCATATCTAGTTGATGCAAACGATTAGCTCGGTAAGTTTCGTCATCAATTAACCCTTTAAGGGAAACCCATAAAGATGAAATTTTCAACTCTAAAGGCATGATAGCTTCGACATCATACACAAGGTAGTAAGGCCTCATTCCCGTCGCCGTACAAACACTCATGCGATAGGCCCACAAAGTGCACGTTAACTGAATATGTCAATCCTTACCCTGTTTGTTAACTATTTTACAAAGTATGAGCTCAAGAGTCTTATTGGATGCTTCTTCTTGGCCATTGGATTGAGGATAATAAGGTGTAGAAAATCTATGTTGAATGTGGAACTTCTCTAGGAATTTCTTTACTTCCTTGTTCTTGAATGGCATACCATTGTCAGAAACAAGTGTAGAAGGCAATCCAAAATGAGAAATAATGTTATTCAGAAGAAAAATACAAATAACTTCAACATTCATGGATCAAAGAGGGATAGCTTCAACCTACTTCGTGAAGTAATCTATAGTAGTGATAATAAAAGTATGTCCCTTAGGAGGTAATATTTTTCCAATAATATCCAACCCCCATTTTGCAAATGGCCAAGGAGAGGTTTGGTTTTGTAACTCTTATATAGGTGCATGAATAAGATGACTGTGTTGCTAACATTACGAGAACTTTTTAACAAAGTCAAAGGAATTTTGTTCCATCATTTTCCAAAAGTACCCCATGTGTATCAATTTCCTCACTAGGGATTTACCACCAAAGTGTCCACCCCCAAAGCCTGAATGGGCTTCTTTAAGGGAAAGGGGTATTTCCACTTGAGTGAGACATTGGAGAAGCAAGCCATTATAATATTTTTGATAAAGAACATCAGACAAGATAACATAACGAACTGAAAGCTTTCATATATGAGTGCGATTATTTTTCGTCACATCATCGAGAAAGTTTCTAGTCTTCAGGTAATTGTAAATATTAGAAAACTATTCTCTCTATTCTACGTGAGAACAGACAAAGGCATCAGATTCAGGTTGATCGAAGACAACTAGGGTCTGAAGGACCTAAACCACGAAGTGGTATTCTTTTGTATCCTCGTCCAAAGGTACCAGGGAAGTAGTACATGCCATGGTATCTACATGTCTATTCTCCCTCCTAAGGACACTGTCTATCGTGAAAGAGGAGAACCATTTAAGCAAGGAAAACGCGAGGTCTCGATACAGAGACAACTTACTTTGCTTAGCTTGATAGGCTCCCGTAATCTGATTCACAATAAGCTCTAAATCACATAGTATGCGAAGATGTCTTATTTTTAGTGAAATCACAACACGCAAGCCAACAATGAGGGCTTTGTACTGAGTGATGTTATTAGTGCAAGGAAAGTTTAATCAAAAGGAGAGAGGGACTGGATTACCTTCAAGCAATATTAGGACTACACCTACTCCAAAGCCAGTCTGAAATCTTGACCCATCAAAGTACATTTTCCATTCAAGTTCATAATTGATCGCAAGAATGTTCTCATCAGGAAACATATCTAAACCTAGGAAGGAGCAAGATGAGGGAGCATTTGCCAATTGATCGGCAACCGCTTGACCCTTTATTGACTTCTAAGTAATAAAATTTATGTCAAACTCAAAGAGTAACAGTAACCATTTCGCTAACCTCCCAACAAGGTCGATACTGGAGAACAAATGCTTTAGAAGGTCACTTTTTACAATGAAATGCGTCTCAACATGGAGAAGATAGTGCCTTAGCTTTTGTGTAGCAAAGACAAGAGCAAGGCATTTCTTCTCCATGAAGGAGTAACGAATTTCATAATCAACTAGGACACAACTGATGTAGTAGACCACTCTCTTTCCCAACATCATCATACTAAGCAAGCAAGGCTGCCAAAGCATATGGTGATGCTGCGAGGTAAAGAAAAAATGTTCTATCCTACATAGCTGACATTATTATAGGAGGATTGGCCAAATAGGCTTTGATTGACTCAAAAGATTTCTAGCACTCTTTATCCCATATGAAGTAGAAATCTTTCCTCAACAAGCGAGTGAAAGGAAGGGTGAGATCAACCAATTGAGATATGAATCTATGAATTTCCTAAATCTTCCCTTGTAAACTTTGCAGCTCAGTGATATTCCTGGGTGGAGGCATGTTGACAATAGCATCGATCTTATTTGTGTCAACCTCAATTCCATGGTGAGAGACTATAAATCCCAAAAGTTTGTCTGTTTCTACGTCAAAGACACTTAAGATAATTAAGTCTCATCTTATAGAGTTGAAGCCTTTCAAAAATAAGATGAAGGTTATTCACATGATCCTAACGGGTTATAGATTTCGCCAAGATATTGTCGACATAATCTTCCAAAATCTTATGAATGAAATTGTGAAATATTAGGGTCATTTCTTGTTGGTAAGTAGCTCCCACATTCTTTATCCCAAAGGGCATAACCACATAAAAAAAAGTACCCCAAGGGGTAGTGAAGGTTGTCTTGTACTAATCCTCTAGATTAATATGGGTCTGATTGTAACCTAAGAAACCATCCATGAAAGAAAATAAGGCATGGCCTACAGTCAAATCCACAATCATATCTATATTAGGTAACATAAAATCATCCTTAAGAGAAGCCTTATTAAGATCACGAAATTCAATGCATATACGAATACGGCCATCAGGCTTATTAACAACAACAATATTCAAGATCCAAGGGGGGTAGTTGATTGGACGGATAAAGCCTACTTTCAATAGTTTCTCTATCTTAGTCTTAACCATCAATGCCACCCTAGGATTGATCTTTCAGATTTTTTGCTTAACTGGCTTGACATTGGGATATAGGACAATATTATGAACCACTATGGACTCATCAATGCCAAGCATGTCCTCATACGTCCAAGAAAATATATCAGGATGAGAAGAAAGGAGGTTGAAATGCTCTTTAGCTTCTTTCTGAAGAAAGGAACTTTCCGACCTTGATTACCTTTTCAGAGGACTTAGGATCCATAGAGATTTCAGTTGTATCTCCCTTAAGGAGAGAACTACGATCTCCAAGATGCGATATTGGAACATCAGCACTAACATTAGATAGAGGGTCCTCCTCATCAACACTCAAGATATATTCTCCAAAAAATGCTCATTTATACAAGTGATATAGGAATCATCTTTTATGGTGAAAGGGAGGCAATGGGGAGTAGGCACCTAGGAATTCCTCAAGTGCTTCATCTGAAGATAAGACATCTAAAAGGAATTTTTCAGCCTGTCCCCTATCCTCTATTAATTTAGGATGGACAAAACTAAGTGGCTCAATTGAAATCATATTAACACTCCACCAAGGTTTTTGCTTAGATTGTTCAATAGAGCACCCCAAACCTAGATAGCGCTTTCATGGATTAAACTGAATGGGGACTTGGATTCCTTTCTCAATACACCCTAGTCCTTTCTATGCATAGCCATACCAAGAAGTGAGTTGATATCCAAAACCATAGCGAGTCTGTAAAACTTTGGGAGGCGCTGCTCTACGTAGAGGGATTTGTTCCACCAATGAACATCAAATGCATCTACCAGGGTTCAACCGTCTCCTTTACTTAATTCAAAAATGTTAACCTCTTTTGCAAGAGTGGGACTACCCTCCTCAGTAGGGGAAGGACTAGTTTCCTAAATAGGATCACAGTTTTCTCTTCCTCAACAGGAGCATTTCCTACTCTGTCAGAGGCATTCGAGAGATTTAGACAAGTAGGAATCACCTTGTACTCTCCAACAAAGAACTCAAAAAATTCTAAGGATCCCCAATCATCACCTAGGAAAGCATTTGATTCAGAAGAAGTTGTCGGGGAGGACTTAGGAATTTCTGCCTTAGGTGAATCGTGTTTAACAATGTTCAATTTGGGGACAACCTCCACGGAGGCTATCACCGAGGAACACGTCATAGCATCAACAGTTAAAGATGGAATGCAATTCTTAAGAGTGGAGATAGCTGAAGCGCGACCAACAACTGCTAACTCGCAAAGGTGAACAACTTTTGGGTCAACTTTAATTGTGACCACCTGATTATTTGCAACAAACTTTAAAGAACGATGTAGAGTAGAAGTTCCAACACCCATAGAATGAATCCAGGGTCTCCCAAAAGAAGATTGTAAGGTAAAGGACCAGGCATCACATAAACCAAAATAGGTAAGGTAACGGGGCCTAGCTGCAAAGGCAGTATTATCGTGCCTAGAGCTTGGCAGTTGACATTATCGAACCCACGAATGTACAAAGATGAAGTAGCTAGAAAAGATGAATCAAATTTGATCTTAGGTAGTAGATCAATACCACAAACATTGAGGGTTGAACCGGTGTCAACGAGGGCACGCCTAATGCCAATGTTATTAACATTAATTATAATAATCAAAGGGTTCACTTTTTTTTGCACATCTAGAGGCGGAAATTCTTGTGGATGGAATGTAATATTCATAAAATATGCATGAATATGAGCCAACAACACATTAACATCTGTAGGCCTAGTAGAGGCAAGAAAGAGGATCTGTTGCAAGGCTTCTTGAAGAATTTCTTGATAATCCAGAGTGGTTTGAAGCAAATATCAAAGTGAGATCTTAGCCAGAGTAACACAAAGTTGCTCGACAAGATCACAATCACCTGGTGCTTTAGTCACAAGTTTAGGTGCTGAAGGAAGACTTGGTTGAGAAGGCGGTAAAGAAGTAGGAACTTGAGTAGGTTGAGATGTAGGTGTATAGGAGTGAATTTACACCCCTTATGTAAATTACCCTTTTTCATACCCTCACCTTAGAAAATCAAATCCGAAGGAGAAATTCCACATTACCCACCTGCCTTCTGTCCACTTGGCATTTGTCCTATGTGTCAGTGAGAATATTTTTCAGGGACGCAAGTGCGGTGTGTGGATGTTTGCATGGCACACTATTGTCCCTGCATCTGAAGTTGGTGAGGTGTTACACTCCTCATTGGGGATGAATTGTAATGTCCCTCTTCGACCAACCGACTAAAAAATGGTTTATTCCTTCTCATCCCACCTTCAAAAGCATTCATTTTTCACTTCACTTGATCTTCTATAGATTCACTTCATCTCTCTTAGCAATTCATTCACATTCTCAAGCACATTCTCCTTTACTTCAACATTCTAGCACTCCATTGTGAGAATTGCAGTAGCATTGACACTCCAACTCCACATTGCAAGTGTGAGGCAGCCATAGAAGTTGTGAGCTTGGAGCCTTGTGAGACCTCCCTTCACCATAGTTGTGGTGGTGGTGACTTTTCCAAGTTTGTTGCTTGCATTCTCCCTTAATTGGCCTTGAGATCCTTTGGGTGGAGGTGGTAATGCTTCATTCCTCTCCTTTGTGACTTGATAGAGTAGCATTTGTCTTTTGTAGTGTTCATTGCACTTCTTTCTATCTTCTTTATCATATTTCTACTTTGTTGCTTTCTGGTTGTTCGTGGAGGTGGAAACACCAAAGTGGGGGTCTGACTGAGGCAGGCCCCTATACAACCCCAACAATTTTCCCCTTCTTGCTTGTGTGTAGGTGAGTCTGTGTGTGGAGCTAGCTAGCGAATCGATGATTTTGTGATATCATATTCATCATCTTAGCTTTTATTTCCTTTGTTTATCATCTTCGTCTTTACTTTTCATATCTTATCATTTTGTTATGTTCATTAAAAACAATTAGCTAAGCTATCAATAAGTTTTTGGAAGTTCCTTCACTGTACTTTACATCTTCTAGCTATAGAGACACCAACACGCCATAGAGATGCCAACATGGCGCACTGTCATCCCAGACCTGCACTGCCATCCTCAGACAAAAAACTATCTGAGGTGCATTTCAAACTCTAGAAGCCAACTCCTCTAGCCCCAAACATAATTTTAGGTTGGTAGAGTGACATAAGTACTATATAGCAGTCTTCATTCTCAATCCTCACCCCAAAACATCCCTTTAGAGTGAGGTAAGTTAAGGGAAACCCTCCACTCTCAGATCTCCATGACTTAGAGTCTTGACATGGTTGGTCCCCCTCTCTTACATTTTTGGTGAACCGGACATGAACATATTTCCATTCACTTGTGTTGAGTCCGTTTCCCCATGCCTGGTGGTTGTCATAACCCTGAGTGTTGTGAAGGTTTATGAGCATCACAACCCAGTCCACAAATTTTGGGTACATTGTTAGAGGAAGTTTGTGACACTTACCGATGGAGAAGATGAAGGTCACTTCTAATTTCACCTTCAACTTTTCCATTGGTCTGGCTACTGACTTTACCACTAGCTTTCCTACAGGCTTCACTAATGAGATGGGTTTTGTAAACAAGACTACTCGCATTCCTACTCCTCTAGCATCCCCTATGGCTTCATCCATGGATGAGGATGAGGTTGTACATGTCATCACAAAAAACCTTTTGGCATTAGATAAAAAAAATTTAGACCTTATGAATCATTTGGAGAGAGCATCAAACATGGCGAGAGCCACTAGGCTTACTAGTAAAATGAGAAATTTTCTAGGAAAGGATCGAACAGGCATATATTTCTTATGTGGCCTTGCTTATCTAACCAAAGCTTATGTCACTTTGTATGGGACTAGATCGGGTACTACCTGGGGGGAATTGCTCGATTCCTATGAAATAAAAATAGGCGTTTAAATGCCTACCACATCTATATGCATGGCCGAAATAGGCCCCTCGATCAGTGTATCTTCTTCTTCTCAAAATCCCCCCACTATCAAGGTGAGTAAAACACCCATTGGTTTTAGTTTCACCCCTCCTACTACTCCTGGCGGTGGGGGCTCTGATGGAATGAGCAACTGTGGCTTTAGTAGCAGAGGTGGTACTGGTAGAGATGGCTTTAGTGGAGGCCATGGTGGTAGTTTTGGTAGTGGAGGTGGCTCCGTCAGAGGCCCCATCGGTGGTGGTGGCTTTGACGGTGGTCATAGTGGTGGCTCCAGAGGTGGTTTTGGTGGTAGTGGTTCTAGAGGTTCCACTGGTCCTTTGTCATCTTCTAACCCTATTTTGAATGCCCTTCTTTAAAACATGGTTCGAATGTAAAAACAATTAGTGATCCTTTCTCAGGCCTCTTCCCAACCTATCTTTTAGCCATTTTTCTGACATAGCCATTATCAGTAGCAATCTTGAGTACTCCCTTCCTGCAAGGAATGGAGATTCCCAAATTTGAGAAGTATGGTGGCAAAGGGGGCCCACAAACACATGTGTCTGCCTTTAATGCTATGTGTACATACTTCTTCCATCATGACATGTTGATGGAAAAATTATTTCCCCGATCTCTTAAGGATACAGTGCTCAAGTGGTATTGTTCCTTTCCCGACAATTCTATATTTTCATTTGATCAACTTGTAAATTAGTTTCTTTGACAATTCCAAGCCAACATCAGATCGAAGATGAAATTTTTAGATCCTGTCCAATGTAAGTAGGGGGATTATGAGAAGATAACTAATTTCACAGCATGATATCAAGCACTCTTTTCACAAATCTTGTACCCACTGCTCGATTATGATGTGCAGAAGGTGTTCATAGGAAACCTACAGAGACCTTGGCAGAAAAAGTTTTCCCTCATGAAGCACTCTTCTTTTGTGCATTTGTGTGTTGCATTATGAGAATATCAACAGATGGTAGTTTAGTTCATGGGATCTTCCTCATGCTCTCGTTGAGAAGGAAAATATATCATATCAATCTCAGGAAAAGGTAAGGCTCTTGCGAATGTAGTCACCGCAACAAATGATAATGGCCTCAGACGCAAAAAATCATAACCTTGGAGAACCCTACACCTCTTAAGGAACCTTACCTTGATTGGTACAATGAAAATTCCTTCTATTAGTACCATTGAGTTAATGGACATGATACTGAACATTGTATGTGCCTGTGTCATGAGATACATGATTGCATCGATGATGGTACCATTCGTCTCAATGGAATGAAACAAGATGCAAATAAATTGGTCATGAAAGCCAATAGTGGGTTGCAGATATACATGGACCCATTCTCGTTTCATTCTGCTAACTTAAATATTGACCCTTCTGATTCTTCTACTCAGCCTTCAACGTATGTTAACATGGTCATGATTACTCCTTCCCAACAACATATGACTGGTTCTCCAGACGTGACATTCACTTCGCAAGACATGCCCTTGAATAACAAGCCCTCTCCCCTCTACATTCCCACTCTCCTCAATGGGAACATTGTGATGAGGGTCTTAGTCGACCCTGCAAGCCAAGTGAATGTTATTACAGAGGAAACATTATGGTTAAATTCATTGTAGAGGGAGGAGTATGAAGAAACAAAGTCTACCATTCATACACACAATGACCTCTCACTTAAGTCATATGGCTCAATAACTCTTTCCATCCTAGTTGGACCTAGAGCTGTGAACACAACCTTTGATGTTATCCCAGAATCTGATTTGTTTAGGGTGAAGTTAAGCATACCTTGGCTAGCTTCCATGAACAAAATCGCTTCCATCATTCATAAATGTCTAAAATTCTCCCGTAAAGGTATTGTGCATGTCATGCATGACATTGGATACCAGTCGTTGTTGTCCCGTGGGGGCTCTTCACTGGATCATTTTTGGCCCACCTCGATAGGTCCACTTCCCCTAAGAATGGACCTACTTTACCAAAACTATATAAAGTATAAGACTTGGGGAAAGGGATAGCTGAAAGTGACCCCTCCAGTGGTGCAGTAGCAAGCTACCTCCTCTTCTCGAAAGGGAAAGGAGAAGCCTACTCGTCCTCAGGGTGCCTCTTTCACTCCTCTTTTTGAAGAATAATTTTGGATGTCTACTACTGGATTCTACATGAGAAGTTCAATGGTGCCTACTTAGTGCAAGGCTAAGATTAGAATATCGAACCTTCCTACTATGTCTCCTATACCTTGGCCCTACCTTTGTGGTAGAAGGAAGGGTCCCTGTGGGGAATCCTCTATGTCTCATCCTTCGCGACCTCCCACCACTCCTGCTCCTAAAGCAATGAATGGGAAGAGACCCAATGCCAAGGTGCTAGAGCTGACTCCCCCACTATCTCTCAAACTCCTCCTACTCTTGTTCAAGAGTCTATCCCTCTGTCGGAGACGCTTGTGATGGAAACTCCTATGGCTGAGTAGGAGCCTTTTGTCCCTTTGCAAATTCTGGCCTGTAGCTCAAAGAGTTGTAGGAACTGCCTTGCACACAAGCACAAGTGCTGGTGAAAGACTCTAGTAGCTAAGCAAGCCGCCTTCAGAGAAAGGAAGAAGAGTCGAATGCCCCTATTTCAGGGCCTCCTAATGTGTCCCCCTCTCTCCTCCCCTCTGCTTCCATTCAATCGAATTCAGTTTTGTTGTCGACTCCCCCTGCAAGTGTGAGTGTGCCTAACCCTAGAAAGGTCTAGGTGTTTATCATTCGTTCAATTGAGCCACCTCTTTTAATGTCCCTCTTAGACATCCCACCATTTTCTAAACTCGTGGACATGTCAAATACCTTGGTGGTGTTAGCCATAGTTTTCTCCTCCTCGTCTGTGCCTCTTGCCTCATCTATGGGGAGTTCAAATCCTTTGACAAAGAAAAAAGTGTAGGTTGGCTCTTCTAGCAATGGAGGGAATAAGAGGAGCCCACCTTCTTCAAAGGGTCGTCTTGTACTATCTTGTTTTGTCTTAGTGAAAGAGCAAGTTCTTGCTTCCCCTAAGTTTGTCACTACTCCCAAGTCACTCAGTGAGCCAAGTAGTGAATCTTGGGCGTCGTCTTCCCCATCCATTGAGGTACCACATGGAACTCATGTAAAGTGCATGTTTAACTCTTTGGACGAGGTCTCGACCTTATCAGTGATCTTCGCAAAGTCGCTGACCATCGCTCCACAAGAGCCTAGTGGAGAAGACCCTACAAGGCCTTCTTCCTTATCCCTTGTTGCAAGAGGGTCAAAATCCCCTCCCCTTAATATTCCACCACTGCAGGCTCATCCATCTTCCCCTTATAATGACCTAGACTAGGAAGTGAACGACCTCTTGGTCGATGAGTGTTATGGGAGGACTCTTCTTTATCTTTAGATTAGGTGTGTGTTTGTTGTGATTTGTTCCCCTATGCTTGTGTTATGTGTTTCTGCATGACCCTTGTCACCCTTGTAGGTGCTTGGATACAAGAGTGATTATGTGTCGTAAAACTTCCTCTATTTGTTCCATCATTCTTCCTCTGTTATGTGTATTGATTTTTGGAAAATTTGGGACGATGCAAAGTGTTGGGGGAATTTAGGCTTCCCTTCTATGTTGACCCAATTTTTTATTTTTACTTTTTCTCGTGCATTCTTCACATGGTCTGATATACTAGGAGGTTGATGAAAGTTCATTTATATACTATTATTATACTTATATATATTTATGAGTAGTTCTAACCTTGAAATATTAGATCACCTATGTGTCTCTTGTTTGTGCTACTTCTCTTTCACTCTTTTATCTTTCTCTCTTCTTTGCTTGAGTTGTCCCTCGTATGTGTGACAACGTTACTTTTACAAAGTTTCAATTTTCAGAAAATGCATTTGTTGCCAACGAATATTTTCTCAAAAACCTTTGCAAACCTTTTTCAAGAAATGACATTCTCAACTTGGACCCCTAATGGAACGTGTTTCCTTCATCATGGGTTCGTAAAGAAAGAACTTGAGAGCTTTCCTCTGAGGAGGGAGCATTTTTTCCTATGAGAGAAGCCTTGACCTTCCCCTCATGAGGGGGCATTTTATTCCTTTTGAATTCCTTGATGAAGTGAACATCTTTCAAAAGGATTCCTTGATGTTGAATTGAATTGTGAAAATCATTCTTACACTTTTAGAAAACACGTCCCTTGAGTGGACCCCTTTTCTTTTGAACGGTTCCCGATGGATCCCTTTGAAAGCCTTTTTATTTTTTGATCATCTACATGACTATCTGTTTGTTTTCCTATGTGGCTATTTTTTGTTCTTTGACATGTTTTATCTACATATTAACATGTTACTTTGAAGGTGTGCCTGTGAAGCCATTTTCAAATCTAACTCAGTAGAGTCCCCTCTCACTGGGCTTCCTTCATGAGAGAGTACTTGGTGGAATTCCTTCTTATAGGTCTATGGGCCTATGAGGTGCTTACATCTTGCACTGGGCTTCCTTCATGAGAGAGTACTTGGGGGATGCCTTATTACAGGTATACGAGCCTATAAGGTGCTTACATCTTGCGAGATTTGTCCATCGTTGGTCTGAGGGCCTTCGGTGTAGTTTTTGCAACTTCATAGTTTTGTAGGGATATGGAGTCCTTTTGTGCAAAACTCCTCAAGAGAGAGTACCTATCAAGTCCTTTTCCTACCCTATGCTTTCAAGTTTTCCAGATCGCAGTCTGCTTCCTTGATGATTCAGGTATACATTTCTAACTCTTCAATCTACTTAACCAAATACTCATTGATATGCACACTTGCTAAAGTGGGGGGAAAATGTATAGGAGCGAATTTTCACTCCTTTTGTAAATTCCCCTTTTGTATACCCTCACCTTAGAAAATAAAATCTGAAGGAAAAATTCCACATCACCCACTTTCCTTCTGTCCACTTGGTGTTTGTCTTGTGTGTTGGTAAGAGAATATTTTTTAGGGACGCGAGCATGGTGTGTGGATGTCTGCATGGCGTGCTACCATCCTTGACAGATTCCTATGTTTGAAGTTGGTAGAGGTGTTACACTCCTCATTGGGGATGAATTGTAACATCCTTCTTCGACCAATCGACCCAAAAACAACTTATTCCTTCTCATCCCACCTTCAAAAGCATTCATTTTTTACTTCACTTGATCTTCTACAGATTCACTTCATCTCTCTTAGCAATTCCTTCACATTCTCAAGCACATTCTGATTCACTTCAGCATTCTAGCACTCCATTGTGAGCATTGCAGCAACATTGACACTCCATCAACTCCACATTGCAAGTGTGAGGCAACCATAGAAGTTGTGAGCTTGGAGTCTTCTGAGACCTCCCTTCACCATAGTTACGGTGGTGGTGACTTTTCCAAGTTCATTGATTTCATTCTCCCTTAATTGGCCTTGAGAGCCTTTGGGTGGAGGTGGTAACGCTTAATTCCTCTCCTTTGTGATTTGATATAGTAACATTTGTCTTTTGTAGTGTTCATTGCACTTCTTTCTATCTTCTTTATCATATTTCTACTTCATTGCTTTCTAACTATTCGTGGAGGTGGAAACGCCAAAGTGGGGGTCTGACTGAGGTAGGCCCATATACAACCCCAACAATTTTCCCCTTCTTGCTTGTGTGTAGGTGAAAGTGTGCGTGGAGATAGTTGGTGAATCAACGCTTTTGTGAGATCATATTCATCACCTTAGCTTTTATTTACTTGCTTTATCATCTCTATCTTTACTTTTCATATCTAATCATTCTATTCTATTCATTAAAACCAACTAGCTAGGCTATCAATAGGTTTTTGGACATTCCTTCACTGTACTTTACATCTTATGGCCGTAGGGATGCTAGCACACCAGAGAGATGCCAATGCACCGCACTGTCATCCTAGACCAGCGTTGCCATCCTCAGATAGAAAGATGTCTAAGGTGTAGTTCAGACTCTAGAAGATGGCTCATCTAGCCCCAAATAGAATTTTGGGTCAATATAGTGACAAAAGTACTATATAGTACTCTTCATTCTTGATCCTCACCCCAAAACATCCCTTTAGAGTGAGGTAAGTTAAGGGCAGCCCTCTGCTTTTAGCTCTCTATGACCTAGAGCCTTGATGTGGTTGGTCCCCCTCTCTTACAACAAGAATGGAAGGTTTTTGATCCAAGTTCTCTTTGTTTCTTCTTGTATTATATGTGTTCCCAATGACATTATAAGAAGTAGAGTCTATAGCTTTTACGAACCTTGAGTACAAATGCAGTGAATCATCTCGATATGAAATCCCATAAACAGAATGATCCTCCCTCAGAGAAGGGCTAGTTGGGGTCAAGTAAATGACAATTTTCTTGGGGCTTGGAGGAGCCACAAAGACCACCACTACATTTATCGACTCCTCAGCTTGTTGAGAAGAAGTTTGCTCAAAATATTTACGGATAGGGGAAGACACTTCTAAGAAATCATCTAGAACATCATCCAACATGTCAAAATATTCCTTATAGAAAGTATTATTGTAGACATGAAAACATTGTAAAAACATATTTGACATTATTCACGTCATGTTCACCAAAATGTGAGATAAGAGGGATTCATTGCACGTGGGTCTCTTCGTTCTCAAGAGATTGCCAAGGAACGAACTGCCCTTATCCACCTCAACATAAACTGAATGAATAAATTGCAAAGGAAATGTATACAAGCTAACTTTCATAGAAAACTACTTCAGACCCCAAGAGAGTGAAACTTCCATATTCCTGCCTCTGACAGAGGAACTCTTGGTCGAAGGACGACAACGTGGATTTAGGATGCCAATGCAGAGTGTTGTCATCCAAGTGGTGTGTTGTCATCCTGAACAACAAGGAGCTTAAGAGCTTGGGTAGGAAAAATGGAGTCTCACTTCTTAACTCAGATATGAGGTTCACTAAGCAGAATGATAAAATAGGGAGAAAAAAATATGAGAAAAGCACAAGGATAACTTGGAGAAAACTTTACCCTCAACTGGACATTTGATTCTTCAATCCAAGCTCTGCTTCGTGACCAACACATAGAAGAATGAGGGGAAAATGTAGGGGATGGATAGAGTCCTACCATAGTCAAACCCTCGTTTTGGTGTTCCCACCTCCACAGATAGCCAGATAGGAAGTGAGTGTACCAAAATGGACAAAGCATGTGGTGAAAGAAAAATCCACTTCAAGAGTAGAACCTGCACCATGAGATAGTAAATGAACAAAAGATGTAACGAGAGAAGAGTGAGAGAAAGCATTACCCATAGGCCTAGGAACTCTTTGGAGCACACAGACACACCGTTGAATGCTTGCTAGAGAGTTGTAGCTATTGGAGGGACCTCTGTCCGTAGACCTTCACTTGTTGAAATGTTGCTTGTCAAGGATGAGAGAAATCTAAGAGTGACTTTGAAGAGAGCTTGACTGAATGAACTAAACCCCAAAAATGAGAGAAAATGAGGGGTTTTATTGCATGCAAGGGAGGAAAATAGTCGTTACACCCAAAAATATGACTATTAAGACATGTGTCAAGAGTCAAGATTCGAGATTCTCCCTTTCAAACTTGGAAAACCACTAGGACGCTAGCACGCCACGTAGACGTTCGCATGTTGTGCAAGCATCCAAGACATTAATTTTTGAGAAACATGTCATTAGGTTTTTGTCGCTTCACCATTGGACCCATGGGATTTTTTCCATTAATGTGTTTGAGCATTATAAATACTAGGCACAATGCTAAAATGTGGAATTGCCTCTAGGTGCAATTCTACGACATTACAATTTCCATTGCAAAGAACCTTGGGAGCAAGGACACAAGTTCCTTGGAAAAAGTCAAGTGCACTATATTGAAGTCAAGTCAAATGAGAAACATAAGAAGTTGATGTTGAGAAGGAAAATACAAAATTTGATGAAGGGGAAGACCTAGGTGAAGGAACTCTTGCACCTCTCTCTAGAACTTAGGTATAATCCATTCAAGATTTGTGGATTGCTAGTAGGGAAAATGATCACCATCTTAATCGATAGTGAATCAAGCCACAATTTTATATATGAGGGTCTAGTGGCAAGAAGAGGCTATTGGATCTTAGTTGTGATCATATGGTTTGTCCTTGATGTCAAAATCCCTTTTAGTTGATTCTACTTGTTGACAGTTTCAAATTGGTTTCTCATGCTTTATCTTGATACAGTTTTGTCTATATGGTTTACTTGTCTTGGCATTCAGTGGACAGTTTACATTCAAAATTTTAATATCTTTTGGTACTGATCAGTTTGAGCTTCATGCAGTCACAGGTTATCCTTTGTACATTGTTTCAGTGACAAAAAAAGAACATATCGAAGTGAGAATACTTGGGTCTCCCCGATCCATTTCTCTGATAAATGTTTGTGTTGCCTATCAGCAAGACGTTTCTGATGTCATAACGATTTGTTTTTACATACAGGCAACTTTCGGCGTGATTTTGATCGTGGTCTTGGTGACAGAAGAAAAGTCTATCGGCATGAGGTTTTTTCACCGCTGAGAGGTCTTACCGAATGAGTCAGGTATCACCGACTAATAAATGAGGTGGTGCATCGGTGTAAGTAATCCCTATCAGCATGTTGTTTCATCGAGCGCTTTGTGTCTTGGCGACTGGCACAAGAAAGTTCATATCGGCAAGAATTGCAGCATCGATAAGATGTCTTAGTGAAATTGGTATGTCACACCAACTTCCGTTGAAAGATCATATCGGCAAGAATTATTTGATGTCACAGTGATCGAGATCCATCTCTAGGCATCTATCGGCATGACATTCTCTTTTGTTTCAGTGACAGAAAAGGATTATATCAGCATAAGTTATACCGTCGGTATGTGGTCACAACGAAATTGTTTTGTCTCACTGATCGGAGGTTGAATGGGAACATATCGGCAAGAGTTTAAGGCTTCGGTGAAGGGTCATAGCGAAAAGGGTGATGTCTCCCTGACTAATGCATGTGGAAGTCTTTCGGTAGGAGTGTTGTATTCAGTATATTGTCTCATCAAAGATTGTTTGTCTCACTGACCGTGCACAAAAAGGTCTTATCGGCAAAGGTTTTTCTTTGGTATAATGTCATAGCGAACCCTGTGGGTCTCATCGATGGAATACATATGGACCTTGTCGGCATAAGCATTGAGTTGTCTCGGCGAACAGGAATGATCACGTGGGATTTCAGTAAGACTCATGAGTTTCAATGTAGAGTCTCAGCGAACCCGTAAAGTCTTGGTGACAAACTCAAATGACTGGATTTTGGTGAGTGGTTGATAATGTCTCTAAGAAGTGACCCTCTTATTGAGTGGGAGCTAATTTTGGGATTTTATTCATGGCCGATTGACTGACCTGACATTGGCGGATGAAGCTCCTGAAGATACGGTGCGCTCAAGAGGCCCCCACTTTTGATGTCTCCACAATTCAAAAGGACTTTATCGGTGTGAGATTTTTTCTCTCTTGGCGATCTGAGGTGAATTCGGGGTGTTTCGATATGACATGGAATGATATACAAGATGTCTCCCCAATGGTTTGAAGTTACAGCGACACTCATAAGATAGAAGGCTCGTCGGCAAGAAAGACCATGTGTTATGGCGACCAATGTGTATCATGTGGACTTTCAGTGAAACGTGGGGCAATCTACATAACATCTCCCCGATAGCAGGATGTCACAGCAGCTCAAAATGACTTTTGGTAAAAAAAAGACCTATCTACAAGATGTCTCTCCGATGTCAAAAGGCTATAGCGATAGTGAATGGAACAAAAGGGCATCTCGGTGAGAAAGACTCTTGTGTCTCAGCGACTAAAAAAAATTTAATAGAAATGTGATCTCAGGGAAACATAAAGATCTTCGGCGTGGTTTCTCCCTCGCATGGCGCAGAAGGTCAAGTGGCGATACGCAATCGTGCCAAACAAATCCAACGCACATCCATTCCTGAAGTACCTCGTCCGGTGCCCGCCCTGCCATCACCAGCCATCGGGTCGAACGGTTCATAATTGGCGTCCCGTGAACCGCTTCGGCCGAAAGCGTGATTCTCTGATTTATAGCGGTATTTTTTGGTTTGGGAGTCCCGCCCACAGAAAATCCGGTCGCTACCGAAATCTTTGATCGCCGAAAATAGTGGTGAAAGATGGGTTTTAGTTCAAACGCGGTTTTGCATACAGGGCCGCATTACCTTTTGAGATCCGGATGAAGCCATCGAGAAGCTTCGGCGGAGGTGGTTTTCCGCCCTGCGTTATTGGCGATTGTTCCTGTACGGAATATTCCGTTCCAGTCCCTCATCTCGCGCCAACCTGCCCGTCCAGCAGAGTCAGTAGTCCGTAAATAATCCGGGCGCAGGCTGCGGCCGTCCTGCAATTTTATGAGTAGTTATTTTTGGCCGTGACAAGAGATGGGATCGAAAAACTCGTAATACGTGAGCTGGATTCTGTATTTTAGGAAGACAGAGCTTAAGTTTGAGCTTACTTGAAAATAGAGTGATCCTCTGATATTATTATTGTAATTCTGAAACTGAGTAAGGGGTTGGTGCTCCTTGAGATTGGTGTCTCTAAATGAGGGGTTGGTGCTCCTTGAGTTGGTGCTCAAAAATTAGCCTATAAGGCATTGTTAACAGTGGTTTTGAAGATTAAGCCAGTAAGGTAGTTTAGGAGTGGTTTTTATACCCTAGGAGGGTTTTCCACTTTGCAAAAGCTTTTGTCTCTTTGTTCTTCTGTATGCTCTCTGCTTTTCTGTGTTGTTGTTTCAGTTCACTATTGGGATTATTACTATTCTCAATTCTGTTTATGAATGATTACATTCAACTCATGAATGCATTAATCAGAGTAATATTGAGATCAAATCTGAGCCATGTTTTGATAACTGCAAGATATCTCACTCAAATCATATTTTCATAAGTTGTCTAATAGTCTGAGTTAATTTTGTCTTATCTTTGTGCTTTCAAAAGTGATTACTGTACTCTATTGTTGAAAGAAAAGGAAATCAGAATGAAAAACCTTGGTCGAAGTTGAAAAAGTGTTGACACTGATTCACCCCCCCCTCTCAGTATCTGTCCATAACTCCAACAATTGGTATCAGAGCCTAGGGTCCTCTGATAGGTCTAAACCACCTAGGATTGTTCCTAGTTTCTTGGAGTACTTTGATTAATATGGGAAAGAACAGAAGGAATAAGGGAAAAAGATGTTCTCAACAAAATGCTAGTCATCATGTTCAACTTGAATCTAGTATAAGGAATAATGAGGAAGAGTTCATAAACGGTAGCTCTGAAATGGTAGAGTATCCTAGATCTAGAACTCCTCAGTTCGAAGAAACAAACTTTATTATATGGAAACATACTTACTTTCTTTAGGATTTGAAGTGTGGGCAGTAGTTGAAAAGGGTTGTACTACATTTGCAACATCTCCTTCCACTCTTGAGGAGAAGAAAGCACTTGAATTCAATACTAGAGCTATAAATGCTATTTTTAATAACTTGCCAAATAAACTCATTACAAAAGTCATTCATTATAGCAGTGCTGAGGAAGTTTGGGACAAGTTGACTGAAATGAATCAGAATAGTGAGTTACAAGAGGAGATATCTTTGGATACTAAAATAAGTTGTGAAACATCTAAGAGTGAAGAAGGTGTAAACCTTCATAGTTTTGAAAAGAAGACCAAGGAGATCATTAATGAATATTTAAATGATCAAGAAACTTGTCTAAAAGTAGATCAATCTTTGGGTGAAGTTAACTCTGAATAGGAATATGATGAATCAAAAAGTGAGGTTGATTTGGAAGGTGAAATCCTATGTGCCTTAGATACTATTAAGCAGCTTAGAAAAGAAAACCAGTTTTTAACAAGATAGCTTCAGCAAAAAGAGAGTCTGGAAATCAAGTTAGAAGACAAGGATGAGTTGTGTAATAATCTAGAAAATGAGATTGATTCTTTAAAGAAATGTTCTGATAATGATTCCTTGTTAAAAGAACTAACTCTTAAGGACGATATGATTATTAGTCAGAAAATTGAAATTGAAGAATATAAGAGGATTGCAGATGTTGTGAGTTCTGATTTGGAGATTAAAAATATTGTTTGTCTAAAACTTGAAGAGGTAGTTGCTTTAAGAAAAGAGCTTGAAAGTTTCAAGGCTCAATCTGATAAAATTCAGAAATTTGATCATAGTACTAATATATTGAATGAGATGTTGGGCAGGAAAAAGCATTCTAAAGATCCTACAGGAGTGGGATATGAGGTTGGACAAAGCTCTGCAGACAAATCTAAACAAGAAAAAGTTGTTTACTACTCTCAGATGGAAATAAGTTTACATGCTCAAACAAACAACACCAAGAAATGAAGGTTGATCTTGGTTATATATTGCCGCATCAAAGGATAACATCGAATAATTAGAAGACAAATCTAAAGGTATTCATAGAGAAAGGAAAAATGTCTTCAGAGATCTTCACATCCTGGCATGATCAATTATCTGCATAATCATTCTTTTCCAAGGATATTGTTATGTTTGTAATGATTATGGTCATAAGGCAATTGATTGCATAAGATGGTAAAATAAGAATCATTCTAATGTCCCTAGAAATGAGAATGTGGTGTGTTACAACTGTAACAATTTTGGTCACTTGAGAAGAGACTGTAGAATAAATACAAGTGAGAATAATGTAGGGAACAATGCTGGAAATGTCTGTAGGAAGTAATCTATTTCTTAGAACAATCACAAAGTCATTTGTTTCAGATGTACTAACATTGGACATAAAGTACAACAATGCAGATTCAACAAAAAGACAGGTACTTTAAGCAAACAAGTGAAAAAGTCTTCATTGGAGTGGAGAAGAAAGAGCAATCAAGATGAGAAGAAGAGCAATAAAGATGCTTATGAGAAAACTCCTTGTGCACTCCTTGCACAAGTGTTGCCTTCCAGGTCTTGAGAAGAAGCAAAGACTCAGGGGGAGTCTATTATGGTAATATATTTTACCCCTATGGAGTCTAGAATGAGGTATGGCATCTTGCATTTGCTTTTGGTGGTATAAGATGTTAAGGAATGTTTTTTACTTGGTCTAATGGTTGACAGTTTTCAGAAGTTTTTGAAATGACAGTGCACTTTGTTTTTAAATGAACTTTTTGGATGCTTGGGTTTTGGAAATAATGGTATGTCCTGATGACATCCTTGAGCGGTGTGGAGACATATAGATGAGTTCCTCAATATATTAAAGATAAGAAATCCTTTGTTTTGAAGTGACGACTATGTATTTATCTTTGGAGAACAATGATTGAAAAACATGTTTGATGTTATGAGTTATTTATGTGATGATATTATTCGATGTTGTGTGAGGGTTGAGATTAATTATCTTTGGTATTTTTTCATCGTTCTTGGTGTGGTAATAGAAATTCTCATATGGACTGAGGACGAGTGTACAAGAATAGATTGATGATGAATTATGCAGTTTACATGCTTTCAAGTTATATTTTTTTTGTATGGGAGAAGAGTATCAAGAGTTTCATGAATAAAGAAGTTGAGTTAAGATTGTGTGTTGAATGAAGATACTTACAATGTCTTTTGCAAACTGTTATGAAGGAATTGAGTGTTTTGGTCTTCTGAGTATGGTACAGTGATCTAAGTAGGTTGCTACAACAGTCTTGAGAACTGTGTATGTTCATGGGATATGCTCTAATGTTTTTGTTTCAATGAAGGAAGGTGACTGGTAGTATTAACCTCATCGTGTATGGCTGGGACTTATTTTTGAACTTTGAAATTGAGTGTTGTTTGTGAAAGTGAGTGCTATATATGAAAGTTGCTTGAATTCTTGTTTTGATAGAAACAAAAGGAGAGAGCTTTGGTGTGCTGCCTTGAAGATAGATTATCTGCATGATGTTATTAAGTTTCTGATTCGAAGTGGGAGTTATAGCACAGGTTGTTACTGCTGATTTCTCTGATATTCTCTGTGCATTTGAAGTGAGTGAAGTTGTGTTGTTACAGTATGATGCTCTATCTTGCATTGGTTATGTGAAGTTATACAATATGTCTAATACACTATTGCTCTATTTGCAGCCAGTTCTTATGGTATTTGGTTGGCTTCTCAGTTGTGTTTTCTGGCATTGCACATTCTTCTCCTCTATCCTTTGTCATTGAGGCAAAAAAGGGGAGATTCATTTGTGTTTTTCCATCAAGGACAACAAGGGAGTTTGTTGGATCTCAGTTGTGATCATATGGTTTGTCCTTGATGTCAAAATCCCTTTCAGTTGATTCTACTTGTTGACAGTTTCATATTGGTTTCTCATGCTTTTTCTTGATACAGTTATGTCTATATGGTTTACTTGTCTTGGCATTCAGTGGATAGTTTACATTCAAAATTTTAATATCTTTTGGTACTGATCAGTTTGAGCTTCGTGCCGCAATCACAGGTTATCCTTTCTACATTGTTTCGGTGACAGAAAAAGAACATATCAGCGTGAGAAAACTTGGGTCTCCCCAATCCATTTCTCTAATAAACATCTATGTTTCCTATCGGTAAGACGTTTCTAATGTCATAACGATTTGTTTTTACATAAGGCAGCTTTTGGCATGACTTTGATCGAGGTCTTGGCGACAGAAGAAAAGTCTATCAACATGAGGTTTGTTCACCGCTGAGAGGTCTTACCGAATGAGTCGGGTCTCACTGACTAATACATGAGGTGGTGCATCAGCATAAGTAATCCCTATAAGCTTGTTGTTTCATCAAGCGCTTTATGTCTTGGTGACTGGTACAAGAAAGTTCATATCGGCAAGAGTTGCGGCATCGATAAGATTTCTTAGCAAAATTGGTATGTCACACCAAATTCTGTTGAAAAATCATATCAACAAGACTTATTTGATGTCACAGTGATCAGGATCCATCTCCAGGCATCTATCGGCATGACATTCTCTTTTGTTTCGGCGACATAAAAGGATTATATCAGCATAAGTTATACCGTCGGTATGTGGTCACAACAAAATTGCTTTGTCTCACCGATCGGAGGTTGAATGGGAACATATCAGCAAGAGTTTAAGGCTTTGGTGAGGGGTCATAGCGAAAAGGGTGATGTCTCCCTGACTAATGCATGTGGAATTCTTTCCCCAAGAGTGTTGTATTCGGTATATTGTCTCACCGAAGATTGTTTGTCTCACCGACCATGCACAAAAAGGTCTTATCGGCAAAGGTTTTTCTTTGGTATAATGTCATAGCGAACCTTGTGGGTCTCACCAATGGAATACATATGGACCTTGTCGGCATAAGCATTGAGTTGTCTCGGCGAACATGAATTATCACATGGGATTTCAGTAAGACTCATGAGTTTCAATGTAGAGTCTCAGCGAACCTGTCAAGTTTTGGTGACAAACTCAAATGAATGGCTTTCGGTGAGAGGTTGATAATGTCTCAGTGAGTGACCTTCGGTCTTGCCAATGGAGCACAATGGGGGATTTTGTCGATATTGGATTTGACTTGTCTCAACGACACACAAGTGGATGAAGACTTTCAGAAAGACATGGTGTGCTCTACAAGAGGTCTCCCCGACTTTGATATGTCTCACCGATGGAATTCAAAAGGACTTTATCGGTGTGAGATTTGTTCTCTCTTGGCGATCTGAGGTGAATTCAGGGTGTTTTGGTATGATAGGGAATGATCTACAAGATGTCTCCCCGATGGTTTGAAGTTACAACGACACTCATAAGATAGAAGGCTCGTCGGCAAGAAAGACCATGTGTCACAGCGACCAATTTGTATCATGTGGACTTTCGGTGAAACGTGGGGCAATCTACATAACGTCTCCCCGATAGCAGGATGTCATAGCAACTCAGAATGACTTTTGGTAAAACAAAGACCTGTCTACAAGATGTCTCTCTGATATCAAAAGGCTATAGCGATAGTGAATGGAACAAAAGGGCATCTGGT
>VDFB02152312.1:42456-147973 GCA_007258455.2 Sequoia sempervirens
CAATTCATGCATGCTTACAAAATTCATCAAATTCCTTAGAACAATATTCCCCTCCATTATCGGACCTCAAAACTTTAATATTACAATCTATTTTCTTTTCAACTAAGGCTTTAAATTCTTTAAACTTATTGAAAATATCAAATTTATGCCTCAAAATATTACCAAGTATATCGTGTAACATCATCAATGATAGAGACAAAATATCTAGATTTTCCAATTGATTCCACATCCACCAGACCAAATACGTCTGAATGAATTAATTCCAATTTTTTCTTAGATTTAGTACTACCTGAAGGAAATGATTTTTTGTTTTATTTACCAAACACACAATATTCACAAAAAACAAAACTTTCATCGGAATAGGAAAAACCATCTAACAACTTTTTATTCAAAATGGTTTTTAAACTAGTCTCACTAATGTGGCCCAATCTACGGTGCCACAACATACAAGTATTTTCAGATTTTTCAATTACATTAGTAGAGTTAACAACAGTAGTGGCTTCAAGCCTAAATAGAATCCCCTTCCTTGTCCCTCTTGCTATCACCAGATTTCCTCTTACCAATTTGCAACCATGCTTATCAAATGTTACATTTATTCACAAATCATTTAACTTCAAAACTAAAATCATATATTTAGCTACTCCAAGAACATGTAAAACACCAGGGATGGTTTCAACTACCCATCACTGAAACACAACTGAATCTTACCCCTTTTGAAAATAGGATATGAAGAGTTATCACTGAGGTAGATTTCACCTCCATCATATTTTTCATATGTGGAAAAACACTCCTTATGAGGAGTCATATGAAATGAGCATCCTGAATCAATTAACCAGTTTTCATTAGTCATAGTATGAAGACAAGAAACCAAAGCTCCATCACTTGAATTTGAGGATTTCTCTGTGGAGGAATCAACTTGTTTCTTTGGATTTTTGCATTCCTTATTCACATGTCCACTTTTTCCACATTTCCAACATTTCACTCTTTTCTTCTTTCTAGGAGTCTTAGATCTACCCTTAGACTTTTCCTTAGGCCCATTCTTATCTCCTTTAGACCCTCTTTCTTTAGGCCTTCCCCATACATTGAGAGCATCACCTGTACTATCCATTTCCTGTGACAAGAAGTTGTTACAAGAGCATCCATCTTTGGATCTTCCATGTTAGCAGTGATAGAAAGTACAAAATTATCTCAAGATTTAGGTAAAGAACATAGAAGCATAATACACTTATCTTCTTCTTCAACATTAACATCAATAGAGGCTAGTTGACTCAAAACCAAATTAAAAGAATTTAAATGCTCGGCTATAGATTCACCTTCCCTCATCTTAAGAGAAAACAAATTTTGCTTCAAGTAGAGTTTATTTACCAGACTTTTTGCTTGATAGATCTCACCTATCCAATTCCACAAAGCATATGCAGTCTTTTCCTTTGAGACATTCAAGATAATAGAATAAAAAAGACACAATCTGATAGTACCATGTGTCTTTTTATCTATCTTCTCCCAATCTTCATCACTTGTTTTATCAAGGTTTTTTCATTTGTTACAACTACCCATTGATCTCGTTCTTCAAGGACATCCTCCATTTTTAGCTTCCACCACTCAAAACCAACTCCGTTAAATTTTTCAATATCCAAAAGGTTAGAAGTTGTAGCCATGGTTAAACACAAAATACTACAAAAAACAACTCAACAAAACTCCCACTAAAACTCAAAAAACCTTTGTTCTACCACCTAGAATAAGAATTGGCTAGGCTCTGATACCAAATGTTAGAAAAATGGTAGATGAATAGATATAATGGAAGCTTTAACGGTTTACTGTAAACCAAATTATGTAGTGTAAACCATATGGAGATTTAAATAACTATAAACAATGAAAGATGCAAAGATCACAAAACACAACACATAACACAGTATTTACGTGGAGAAACCATTTCGGGAAAAAAATCCACCAAAGAAGAGATGAATAGATTGTGTTAACAACATGTACGTTTAAAATACATCCACTCTAACTACTCTTCAATCCAATAGCATCTGTGTACTTGTAAAACATGTCATAGTGTCTCCAACTCAACCCCTCAATATATAAACTCTTGGGGGCTCAAAATACCACCATAAAACATTACCATGGGTCAAAACAAGGTTCAAAAATACCATGGTAAAAATCCATTCGACCCCTTACATGCTAAACATGGTCTCTTACATGAAATTACACCTTCTTACAAGATGTCATAAGAATCCCTATAAAATAAGAGATACTCTTACATGCACCATAAACCATCAATAGCTATGCAAAGATTCTTTTATGCGTGTAATAGATGATTCTCATGGCCAAAATGATATCCACACTTTTAGCCCTTATAGTTGTCATAGAATCTATAATAACATCCTTAAAAATAGGCTTTCCACATTATACCACTAAGTGGGAATCTTTTGACAACTAATAACTTATTTTTCAAGGCACCGACATGTGAAAAAAGTGTCAACTCAAAAACTCACTCCCCTTTTGATGGAGCACAATTATTTAATAATATAAATTATTTTTATCCATGGGAAAAACTAAAGTAATAATAAATAAATAACTTAGGAATTGCCAAGGTTGAGACACCTTAATTTCCAACAGTCTTTTGGTGGGAACTTTTCATTAGATTTATTTTGGCCTCAACGTATGGAACCTATTAAACTTCATGACTACTTCTTTTTCAAATCATGCCAAAATTTTAAGGAAAAGCGTATAACATAGTTATCTCTTATCAATATTCCTAAAAGCGACAAGATTATGGATATTCCTCCTCCTCCACTAGTTATAGATGAACCTATGCCCAAAAAAAGACTCTTACAAGTAACCAAGGTAAATATGCCATAGTTCCTCCACCCATCTTCTATAAAATACCAAGAGACAATCGAATGGTTCCTTTTGTGCATCTAAAGATAAAATAAGTGTATAGACCTAAAGAGACAGTGGTTTTCCAACCCCTGATGGTTCCTCAGTTCCTCCCTTAAGAGAAGAAAAGAAACCAATGGTTGAGAAACCCAATCCTACCCCATCACAAATTGAAAACCATACAAGAAGAAACTGAAATTCTAAAGATTGTAGGCATAAGCATCATGCTATTGCTCGTTAATAGGAAGAAAAGGATTAAAATGTGCATGATAATCCAACACCTATGGAAAAAAATCAATAACAATTACAACTTTCACCAAAACAAGACATGGAACTAAAACAAGAAGTGAAACAAGAGAATACAACTGCTATTTTCATAAAACCTCCCACTGTGATTAATTTGGATGACGAAGATGAAGTTGTTAAAATTGAATAAGTGCATAATGAGCTTAAAATTTTATTTTAAAAGAAAATGAATTTAGATGGGAGAAACTATGATGATCATCTTGATGAGAGTGACCCACCATGTGTTGAGCCTGAAGATGATCCTAGTACGACACTTGTTGTAGTCCCTTTAGCTAGTTTTTCACCTTCCATATATGATGAACAAGATTGGGATGCAAACAACCTACTTTAGGTCGACTCAAATGTGCAATACTCCTTTATGTTTATTTTGTGTATTCTTCATGTTTTCTTGCATGTGATGTGTTCTCCTATATTGCAATGCTTGACATGTCTTTATGTTTGTGAGTTGTCTTTGGATGACCCTTCTTGCTCTACTGGCACAAGTATACAAAGGAAACAAACCTATCATTAAATTCTTCTATTTGTATCTTCATTCTTCTCTATGTTGTAAACTATGTCTTTCACTTTTGATTTGTGTTTTCATTTCGGGGATGATGCAAGGTGTTGAGACATTTAGGTCTCTTCCATGTTGACCCAAAAGTTGTTTGTCTTCTCTCTATGTGTCATTCCTCCATTGTGTTCATTGTTTCACGAGTATTTAGGGAATGATGCCAATTCTAAGCTCTATTATATTACTATAGAAAATTTGTATATTGACCCCAGATCTGTGGATCCCTCTAGTGTCCATTTTTATTTTTTTATCATATTACATTTGGGGGAAAACCCTTATCATGATGTAGCTTTATTTGGAAACATATCTTTGGCATAGGGCTTTCCAAATAATATCTTGTGACCTTTTTGTTGCACAACATTTATCATTTTCTACTTTAAAGTAATTGCACACAGCATGGTGTTTTGCAATATCTTTAAAGTGGGGGCATGCATTGGCATTATTTTGCTTCACTTTGTTCATAGGCATTGAACTTAGTGGTGTGTTGGCATTGGCATTTTTTTTTGCTTCACTTTGTTCACAAGTGTTGAACTTAGTGTTGTGTTGGCATAGCATTTTGATCATTTTGTAGCACCTTATCAGAGTTATCAAGGACTATAACTCTTGGTATGGTTGTCATGGGTACACACCTAGTGAAAAGTGGTCCTCACTAGACCTAGTGTTTTTCTCATTTTTCTACCTCTTCTCGAGGGCTCACCTTGTGAATAGTGGACTTCACTAGCCTATGTTCCTATTCGTTATCCACCTAGCAAATATTAGACTTTGCTATTGTGTGAGTCATGAACACATTTGGTGTGGATCCTAACATAAGACAAATTTTTATACCATACCATCCTTTTGCATATCATGTTGACATTGTATGCTAGTGTATGTGGTCTTGCTACATTTCATACATGTGTGTTCCTTTGTGATTATGTTGGTTTTCCATGGGATCTTGGATCCTAGAGGCTTGATCACCTCCCTTGGTCATTTTTCATCCTTATCTTCAAAATTTGTCCAATCAAACCCCTCTTAACATAAATTGTATACTTTAGTGTGAGTCTGAGTGTAAGTTCAAACTCTCACTAAAGTGGGGGCTAAATGTAGCATCACAAATTGTCACCCTTGAAAATTTCACTCTATGTTTTTCTCCTCCTAATTTATTGAGCCTAATTGGATCCTTAATTCCATAAATTATGTATTCTATAGCCCATTTGTACCACTTTTCAAGAAATTGCAAGCACTGAACAAATGCATCCAAATAATATCTTCCCCCAAAACTTAAAGTCCTAGAGAATAGGGCCAAGATCCATTCATCCAAGGGAAAATGGGTCCCCCTATTTTGTTGGGGACCAATTTTGGACATGTTGAAGTGGCCATCTTAACATTCAAATTTCAAATTTCAAATGTAGGCTATCAAGATTTAATTCTCAAGAAATTAGAGAAATGCCTATAAATACCTCGTTATTGCATTGTTTTAATTCTAAGTGAAAGGAAAAAGTCTTCATGAGCAAAAACTATTGTCAAGATCATTCAAGAACAATTCAATAGCAACATTTCAAAGCTTTATTTCATAAATTCAAGATCCTAACATAACGTCAAATCTTATGTGAGTTTATGTGTGTTCATATTATCATTGTTTTGTGAAGGCTAACACTTTTGTAGGTATCCAAAGCATTCAATAAAATCAAGAAAACAAGATCCAGGAGCTTGAGGTGATGTGTATGACTTTGTCCTTCAAGTAAGCCATTGAAGGGTGATGAGTTGCATCACTTTGTGATTTCATCATTCCTTCCTATTCATTACTAGTTTATCATTGGCATTTCCATTGTGGAAGTGGAAGCACTTACATGGGGTTTGATTGAGGCAAGACCCTAAATGACCCAAAAATTTCTCTCTTTGAATATGAAGGTATTAGGATTGAAGAGGATTGAGGAAAGATTGAAGAAAAATTGTTTATTGTTGCATTTGAATCCTTACACCTTGTCAACAAATGGAAACTCACCTACAAAATTATCTGATAATGCTCCAACAATTCTGCAACCGGAAACCAAAAGCTCATATATGTCATCTGAGGACCACAAAAATAGAGAAAAAGTATCATAAAAAGACCCATCACCCAAGGGTGACCCATTCCTGCTACAACACTTAGATCCAACTTCTGGTGATAGGCACACAGTCCTCTACACTTCCCAAATCTACTTGCACGTTGTTATAGTTTGTGTATTGTTAGATTCTTGCATTTTTCATATTACGTCATATAGTTTAATTAGGTTAATCAATATAAAATCAATTCCAAATCATCTTAATCATTAATATGATAGAGATTTAGGTATTATTGGATCACCTTCATGGTTGAAAGTCAATCTACTCACCTGGTTAATCTCCATCTTAATGAAACATAAGAAAATACCTAATAACGTTCACCCATCCATTTCAATCCTGGGTTTACATAGTAGGCCTATGATTCATATTTTTCTTTGTTTCACCCTCTAAACATGTTGGGGAAGTTGAATTTTCAAGTTGGAGACCCCCAAGCCAAATCCCAAATCAATCCAGATGCAAAAAAAATGGAAATCAATTTCTTTTACTTAGAAATATTAATATATATAAATATTACAATAGATTAAAATCTAGCATGCTATAATATTACTATTCATATTAATAGTTATATATGTTTAAAATATTAATATATATAATATAATATATGATAAATCAATATATACTAGGAAATATTAATATTAATATAATATACATTATATTTAATATAAATATTATATGTTATATTATATAAATATAGTATTATATAAAATAATATAATATTATAAAAAAATTATTTGATGGATTGTTGCAAGGGAGTTTTAAATATCATATTTATTATAATAAAACTACAAAGAGATAAGAGCAATATATACATCTTTCTCTCTCCCCCTCTCTCTCTCACCTTCCTTCTCTACTCTTATCTATCTCCACTCACCCTCTCTCTCTACCTACATTTTCCTCAATCCATATCACCCTACCTCTCTACCTACCTCTCCCTTCCACCCACCTTCCCCCCTCTCTCTACCTCTCTCTCAGACCCTTCCCCCTCTACTTCTCTCTATATCCCCTCTCCCTCCATCACTCCAATTGTACCTCTCTCTCCACCTACCCCTCCCCTTATCCCTCACTCCCCCTTCCCTCTCTCTCTCCCCCTCCCTTTATCCCTCTGACCCTACCTCTCCCTCTCTCTACTTACCACTCTCTCTCTACCTCTCCCTCCCCCCTCTCTCTCTCACACATACCCTACCTCTCTCTCTCTACCTACCCCTACCTCCCTCCCTCTATCTCCACTCACCCTCTCCATCTATACCTACCTTTCCCTCAAACCCTCCTACCCTAACTCTCTTTCTACCTCTTCTTCCCTTCCTAAGTTTCTCCCTCTACCCCCATTCTCTCATCTCTCTCTAACTCTCTACCCACCTATCCCCTCCCCATTCCCTTCCCCACCTCACCTCCCCCTCCCCATATCCTCCATCCTCCACCTATATCCCCCCATGACCCACCACTCTCCCTCCCCATCCCCTACCCAGAGGGAAGGAGGGAGACAGGAGGGAGGGAGGAGGAAAGAGGAGGGGAAGGTCAGGAGGATGGAGGATAGATAGACAGAGGCAATGTGGAAGGCAGATAGAGAAGTCATGGGGAGGTGGAGATAGAGAGAGGGTGGGAGGGATAGATCTCTCTCCTTCCCTCTCTCTCTCTCTCTCACACACAACCTCTCTCTCTACCTCTTCCACCATACGTCTATGTATTCCTTGCACCTTACCTCTCTCTATCTTCCTCTCCTTTTCTTCCTCCTTCCCTCTTTCTCTCCCACCCTCTATCCCTCCCACCCTACCTCTCCCTATCTCCCTCCTTCCCTCTCTCCCTCCCTTCACCTCTCCCACCCAACTTCTCACTCTCTCTCTATCTACCTCTTCCTCTATTCCTTTCACTTTACCTCTCTCTATCTAATTCTACCTCCATCCTTCCCTCCATCCCTCCAACCCTACCTCTTTCCACCTACTCGTCCCTTTACCCCTCCCTCCCTCCTTCCCTCTCTCTCCCTACCTCTCCCTCCCCCTCTCTCTCTCTACGTCTTCCAACCTACCTCTATCTCTCTATACCTACCTCTCTCTACCTACCTCTCCCTATCTCCCTCCTTCCCTCTTTCTTTCCCTCCTATCCCTCCCACCCTACCTCTCCCTATCTCCCTCCTTCCGGCTCTAATTTCGTCATAATTCTTATCTTCATTTTCATAATTAAATAATGTTAATTATTTAATTAGTTTCTATAGTCATTTGTCCTCTATTAATTAACTTTAATTATTTAATTAATTAATTCTTACCTTTATTATTCTTTGATTAATTAAATAAATATTATTTAATTTAATTACATCTCTAATTAAATCTATCTTCTTTCTAAAATTAAATAAACTATTATTTAATTTATTCCTATGACACTTTCAACTATAATTAAATAATCATTTTAAATTATTTAATTATTCTTTAGCCTTTTCTCTTTAATTAAATAAATCTTTATTTATTTAATTTAATCCAAAATCTTGAATGGTGAATTAAATCATTATTTAATTCATAAAAAGATTTATCCATAGCATATTCCTCTATAATTAGATAATCTCTTTGTTATCTAATTAGTCATTTATCACTTAAGTCTAGATATAATTAGATCATTTAGTTATCTGGTGAGATAATATCTAATTATCTTTAATGAACAGACTTTCTATGTTAATCAGTCTGTTATCTAGATTAGATCTTATCTTTTATGTGCAAAACTCTATTAATTAAATAACTTTAATTATTTAATTAATTTATTCTTATCTTCTATCCATGTCAATCTTTATCTTTTACATGCAATCTTTATTCTTCTGTGTCTCGACTAGTTTCCACTAAAGATTAAATTATTATTTAATTTAATCCCCAAATTTCATGCTTTATCACTCACACTAATTCAATCCTAACCCTATTGCATGTCAAATCCTTTAATCTAAATCATCAATTATTTATCTTTAATTTGAACCTGTCATTCAAAAATCATATTTTCTATAAATTGGATTTAGCTTCATCATTATTACTCCTCTTGAAATCTTATGAGTTTTGTAAGCAACTTTTATAAATCTTCGATATTTTGCTATTAACACTATCATGAGGCTATACTTGCATACTTAAGAAAAATCTGAGGGAAAGTATCATACAATGGCGAAATGGAGAAGTGCAATGAAGGTGATCCATGGAATGCATAAGGGGTTTGGTGAGATCATTCTTTTGTTTATGCTTTATATTCCATTGTTCTTTATTGTTAGCATAGGTTTAGTTTGAGTTATGCTTGTGCTGCTAATCTATGAATTTTCCCTATGCTACACCTCCCTCTACCTCTCCCAACCTACCTCTCACTCTCTCTATACCTACCTCTCCCACCCTCTCTCTCACACACACAACCTCTCTCTACCTCTCCCACCCTATCTCTCTCTCATACAACCTCTCTCTCTCTCTACCTAACTCTCTCTACCTACCTCTCCCTATCTCCCTCCTCTTTTTATGTGTGTCTCTCGAGCTCTCTCTCCAACCATACCTCTTTTTCTCCTCCTTCCCTCTCTCCCACCCTCTATCCATTCCACCAAACTATCCCAATCTCACTCCTCTCTCTCTCCCTCCCTCTACCTCTCCCAACCTACCTCTCTCTCACTCTCTCTATACCTACCTCTCCCACCCCCTCTTTCTCTCTCTCTCTCACACACCTCTCTCTCTCTACCTCTCCCATCCTACCTCTCTCTCTCCCCTCCTACCTCCATCCCTCTCTACTTCTCTCTCTCTACCTCAACCACACACACAACTACTCTCTCTACACCTCTTTATCCCTCCCTCCCTCCTTTCCACCTTACCTCTCCCTCTCTCTACCTCCATCTCTCTCTATAGATTATTTTTTAATATTAATATAATATATAGTCTTTATATTATATAAGTATAATATTATAATATTACATTGTATAAATATTATAATATAGTATATATTATATTATAATTTATATGTATTATATTTGATGGCTATAAATTTATTTTTAGTTTAATATAATGGATATCCATTTTTTAAAGTTATTTTTTCTTTACAAAATGGATATCCACTTTGTTTGAGTGGACAAAATGATCCAATTTCCATTTTGGCCATTCCAACAGTCCCTTCTGTTCTCTCTAGTGTTGGTAAAGTCATGATTTCTATCCAATACAGACAAAATTTTATTTTTTATGCACTCTTTTACACAAAATTTTATCCTATCAATCATCGAGGTACTTGTTTGAGTTTCTATAATGGGAAGCAACAATTGTTGTAAAACAAAAAGGAAGAGGAAATTTCAAGTGGAGGAAATCAAAGAAAGTAGGGACAAAGATAGATCAAGGAAGAGGGTGGAAAGAAAAGGTTTGTCAAATACTCTTCAAGGAGAAGGATCTTCTTTACCTTTAAATGACATTGAAAGTGACTATGACATTGAAAATGTTGAGCATGAAATAAAAAAGAAAATGTTGAACATGAAATTGAAAATATTACAAAATGTAATGAAATACCTATTGATAAGAGTAATATCATAGAAAAAGAAGAAATACATTAATATTTGCTTGAAGAGTGTGGATATACAACCCATAAAATTAAAAACATACTCCATAATCCACTCATTCATAACATTGATGAAATCGATAATACACACAAAACAATGAAAATCAATGTATCTCCAAATCACATAAGAGAGGACCTTTGTGAAGAAGAAAATGAAAAAAATCCATCTTTTTGTAATGAGTCCAATGAAATTGCAAAATATTCAAGAACCCCATGTTGGTGTAATTAATTATTTAATTGCACTTACATAAGTTTACTTAGGCATTTAATTATATTCCTAGGTATCATTTACTAGGTGATAGGTTCACATGTTTTCTTAGGATATAAGATTCCTTCTAGAAGGATGAGTTGTCTTTTCTAGAAGTCTTATCTTATCTAGCATCATTTCCTAGGTAGTTAGTTAGTTGTCACATGTAATAAGATTATGACACATGTCAACATCATATTATATACTACATCTCACTCCTTTCCTATATAAGCAAGGCATCATATGTACTTTTCCATATTCAATTTGGCATTCTTGCATCTTTAATGATAGCATGATATTTCTACCATTTCTCTCTTATGGAAGTTATTTTGTCTTGTAGGTGATTCTGGGGTGTTTGAGGAGTTCACCATAAACTCCTTCATGGTATCAAAGCTACAGTGCTGCAAACTTCTTCCCATATCTAAGGGACCAATCTTGGTGTGAAAGTATTGCTAGGTGCAAGTTAGGGTTTGAGAACCTCGCGATTGAATCTAAGGCATCAACAAACATTTTTATTGGAGTTATTTTCTTTTTTTGCTTCAGAAATCTAGCTTATATTCATTTGTGAGAAAAAAAGATTTCTAGGTTTTGTAGCCAGGGTCAAAATCTCATCTGGGTGTCTTTTATATTTTGCATATCTTGCACTTGGGTCTGAAGAAAATTGTTGTACAAAAATCACCGCGCATCATTTTTCTCCTGGTTGAAGGTTAAAAAAAATCATTTTTTGATCTTTTGCTTGCTGGATCAAAAAATAATTTCTAGGTTTTGTTCTTAGCTTCAAAATATTTCTGGGTTTTTGTTATTGTCTACAAATAGTGAGTAGATTTTTCAGAAATCAAATCAAAAGTAAACTTTTATGCTAAAAAACCTATTTCCTACAAGCAAAATTCAACTTTTTTAAAAAAATTCATAACTTTTGGCCACGGTGTCTATTTTTGGCAAACGAGATATTGACAAAAAGCTAGTTTTGAGCACTTCATAGTGGTGCAGGCTATTTTTTCAGATTTTTTCATCTACACAAATTTGAGGTTATTTTACATCATGGAGGCAGATGTGAACATTCATTTGTGCATGCACTATTTCCTTTTTTGTGTGCATTAGATTTACATTTTCTTTGCACTTCATTTCAATTCCAGATCATTTTTCAATCAACTGTTGCTTCATATATTCTAGAGTTGTGTTAGTTTGCGAGTTTTTTAGTGTTCCTTGGCATCGGGTCTATTGTTGCTTTTCATGATTCCAACTTGAGTCCTTGAGTGACTCTAATATGGTTTCTAGCAAACAAAAGTATCTTTCCTTGCTTTCCAAATTAAGGATTCCAATGTTACTCCATAGTGTACTTCTAGTGCTTCTCTTGTAGCAAGTTATCTCATTATGTGGGGGTTGAATGGTCTCTCTTTTCATCCTTTGTGTGGATGAAGATTGATTGGATTTGTGATGCATATCATTATTGTGTTTCATCTCTCTTTTGGAGAGGATTTTTTTCCCATTGGGTTTTCTCCTTTTCTCTATTTGTGAGAGATTTGTTTGCATTGCATTTGTACATGGGTACCTAACATGGCCTCATAGTCGAGACCTATCATTGCTTCTTTACATCATTTGCATAATAATTTCCTCCCTAAGTTGAACTTATGGGGGGGTGTTGGTGTAATTAATTATTTAATTACACATACATAATTTTACTTAGGCATTTAACTATATTCCTAGGTATCATTTTCTAGGTGATGGGTTCACATGTTTACTTAGGATATAAGATTCCTTCTAGAAGGATGAGTTGTCTTTTCTAGAATTCTTATCTTATCTAGAATCATTTCTTAGGTAGTTAGTTAGTTGTCACATGTCTTAAGATTATGATGCATGTCGACATCATATTACATACTACATCTCACTCCTTGCCTATATAAGCAAGGCATCATATATACTTTGCCATATTTAGTCTGGCATTCTTGCATCCTTAATGATAGCATGATATTTCTTTCATTTCTCTCTTGTGGAAGTTATTTTGTCTTGCAGGTGATTCTGGGGTGTTTGAGGAGTTCACCATAAACTCCTACACCCCAAAATTGTTAGTTGAAATAAATCATAACATAATAGATAAACTTGAAGGAAAAAGGTCATCACAAACTATTCGGTTGTGGGCTACCCAAATTTTCAATCAATAATTTTCCAATAAGACATTAACTGAACAATGTCAATTTTTGTACAATTGCTAGTCATACAAAATGAGACCATTACTAAAGAAATTGAAGATTTGTATAAAAAAAAGTTTGATCAAAATAACATTATTGTTAAAGCTTCTGGTAATAAAGCAGTGGAAATTGACGATTCCCCCGACTCAAGACACGTCCAATGTGGAGCTGGGAGAAGAGAATAAGGGACAAGATGAGGAGGATACTAAGAAGAAGAGTGCTAAGTCAGAAACTCTAAAGCTAAATCCCCCTTTTGAGGACTTTTCTTATCTAGATGATGATTCCTTCAATGTTCAAGTTGTTAGAAATGGCTAGGGTTGGGGCCATTGGTACTTTTAAGTTAGCTAAATGGACTCTCCGAGAGTTTAATAAGGTTAACATTAAAATAAGGGGTTTGAAGGAGAACATGAAGAATGTTCTGAAGGGCTCGGTGTTGGACATTCTAATTGACAGAATTGTGGACCCTGAGGGTTCTTTCAATGATTTCAAATCTCTATGTGAAGAACAACTGGCTAGTTTAGAAGCCAAGGTTTTGGGAACGAATGGGGATATAAAGAAGCTTATTCATGCATGTCACATTTCAGTGAAGGATAGTGCGGACTCTCTGTAAGTCCTGTTTAGAAAGATAAGTGAGCTCAGGGAGGACCAAGTGTATTTTTCTGAGCTATTGGAGAAAGAGCAGTCGACCAAAGGAAAAGGTAAAAAAAGTGCAAAAGATGATGGAAAAAACCCTTTTGTTAGAGGCTCTGTTGAGTGGAAAAAGTCCTTTGAGGCTAAGCAGAAGGAGTTGTTGGACATGATTGAAATGTACGGAAGCCAAGAGCTTGAGGTGGCTAACACCTTGAGCAATATGAATTAGTGTTCGGCTCTCTTTTTTTTTGTTGTCTATTTTCCTGCTGGGTCTCAGTTTATTTCTTGTTGTTTTGTTGTTTTGTTGTTGATGGGTGCTACTATTAGCTTACTATTTTATCTTTCATACAACACCCTTTTTTGTCTTTTTTTTAGATCATGGTTTGTTGTTGGTACCTTAATGGAGTAGTCTTTTAGCAACATTTTGTATCTCAAGTTGTAAAGGGTTTTGGGTCCCTTCAAAACCTTTTTTTTTCGTATAATCAAAACATTATTGTTAAAATAATTTGTAATGCACTCAATTCTATTGGAAAGAGTAGTAAGGAAAAAGATAAGAGAGTTTCTTATGGAGTAATAACAACCTCTTTAGTAAGCAATCAATTAAGAAAGGCTCAATTATTGAGGCAAGCATGCGTTCAATTAAGGCTAAATCATAAAACCTTATCAAAAGAACTAGAAATAAGATCAAGAATAGATAGTCCTCTTCAAAATGATACTTTGGATTTTAGTGGTAGGCTTCCATGAGTTGATAAGAAGCTAAATAACACCACAAAGGATGAAATTCAATAATTTTGGCACTCGAACTCTAGAGTATCACTGAATGTAAAAGATGTTTTAAAATTCAGAATTGGTGATCAAGACTGCACACCACATCCTAAACATTTTTTAAAACATAGTCAAACAACATTAAATAAAATATTTTGTGAAACACATCCAAATTTTAAAATCTAACAAAAGGAATTCAAATCTTGTAAGCCATTTTATTATGTACCTCTTAAAATTGGTAATACATGTTATTGTAAATACCATGTGGAGTTTTCTATGTATCATGAACTATTATGCAATATTCGTTCTACTTTGCATACTAACAAAATACTAAATGAGTGTAGTGCAATGAAACTACCAAGGTCATCAAGGGACTTATTAGATTTATTTTTATGTGCTAGAGATAATGGTTGCATTTTCTATAAAAATGATTGTTTAAATGAAAAGTGTTTTCCATGTAGTGGGTTATTAAATTTTATGTCATGTATTCATGAGGGAAGAAAGCATGATTTGGAAAGAAAATGGTTTAGAAAAAGAGATTTGAGATAGTGAAATACAATTTAAAGAGTGGAGGTGAAGGTTCTAGATGTGATTTGGTTACAAGAGAAGCAAGTGTTGCTGATTTTATTTCAGATTTTAAGAAAAAAAAATTACAAGTATACATGGTTAGATCAACAATTTAGGATGTGTAAGGATTTTTTCCCAATTGGAACAATTATCTTTGTAGTCGATTTCACAGAAAACTACACATTGTAACCAAAAAATGAGGTCCAATCTCAATATTACAATTCAATTCAGGTTGTTATTTTTGTGCACATCACATAAAAACATGCCCCTAATAGTATAGAAGAGAACAAGAAGATATTCAAGGAGTACCATTTTTACATGAGTGGTGATCAATCCCATTCATTAGAGTATGTATATATTGTTTTCATTTTTTTTTTAGTTCTTGAAAGTAAATGATATTACAATGGTTCAACATCTCATTTGATTAGATAATTGCACCAATAAATTCAAGAATTCTTGTATATTTTATTGGTTGAGTAGAATGCATGAAAAGAGGGGTATACCTCATATTGGATTTTTTTGAAGTTGGACATGGAAAAGGGGAGCATGATGGAGTAGGTGCATGTGTAAAGAAGGCTCTACTTAAATAACAGATTAAGAATTAGAGGTGGTGGTGCATTCATTGATGCAAATTCAATTGTTGAGTGGTGCAACTATGCATTTTCAAAAGGAGAGGCACTTGATTCAAAAGTGTGTATGTTCTTCTAGTTTGTTGATGAAGGGATAGTGGGAGATAAATTAGATTGTCAGATAATCAAGGAATCACCAAATATGCATTCATTTTGAAGCTTAGATGCAAGTACATGGACTATTTAGACATGATATTTAGCTATTTTTTTAATAGTTGTATTAAATGTGAGTGAGATAATTGTGAGTCAAGTGAGTGGGTAGATACATGGATTCCACAATATCCAACCCCTATGAAACTCATTCATGTTTACTCAGTGAAATTAAAAGTTCATTTGACTATGACCATATTTCAGACCTTGTACAACCAGGAAATGTTTATGCAGTTGTTGCACCATATGGGAATGAAAGAGAGATCAAACTATTTGGTTGGTATAATGTGTTCAAGGATAAAAAGACAACACAAACTGTGACAAATGATGATGGGTTCACATATCCTATAGGATTAGTTATTATTGTTGGAACTTGGTTTTGAACATATATTTTTAGAAAGAACGAAACTCCTACATTTGAGGACTTTGAGAAGCACAAAACCATACTCATATTCACACCTGGTTGTAGAAACAAATGTTAAGTTGTCAAAGAATCATGCAAAACCAAGAACAAAATAACTATGGATGATTAGTAATGTTGATCATGAAGCAACATTGAAAACTCTGAAGACAAGAGATGACCCCTCAAGCACACTTGAATAGAGAATCTATTTTTTCCGTGGGACATGTATGATATTGTTCATCTTAGTTAGATTCATGTTTTTCTATGGATTGGATTAAAAGTACATATAGCAATTCACTGGTATATGAAAATGTAGGTTTTTTGGAGAACAAAGGTATATTTTTCAAGCAATTTAGATCAATACATCCACCATTGTGTTATGAGTACAATGAGGTTATGATGGTAATGCATCCACATATAATTCATAAATAGTAATTCTTAATCTTGCATCATATTTGGTTTGAGAGAATGTTTAGTTAAAACTTTGTAGTTCATGTTGTTTATACTCAACAATTTTTTAATATTTATATGTAGGTCTATTTCACTCATGTTTGGAGCATGAAAAGGTTACGATGACAATAAATCCGCCATTGTTGAGTTTAAAAAATGTCTTCAAGATTTTTTCCTTAACAATTCACTAGTTTATATGTGTAGGATTTTTGGAGAATAAAGTTGTTGTGGAAAGGTGATTGAGATCAATAGTTATATCTTTTGCAATGATCACATATAATTCATAAGGTAACATCTACGCTAGAATTCTAAGTATTGATTATTAATCTTGAATCATATTTGGTTTGAGAGAATGTTCAGTTAAAAATTTGTAGTTCATGTTGCTTATGCTCAAATTTTTTTCAATATTTATATGTAGGTCTATTTCACTCAAGTTTGGAGCATGATGAGGTTACAATTAATTCACCATTGTTGAATTTAAAATAGGTCTTCAAGATTTTTTTTCTTAAAAATTCACTTGTTTATATGTGTAGATTTTTTGGAGAATAAAGCTACTATGGAAAGGCAATTGAGATCAATAGTTATATCTTTTGCAATGGTCACATATAATTCATAAAGTGGCATCTATGATAAAATTTTAAGTAGAGATTCTTAATCTTGCATCATATTTGATTTGATAGAATGTTCAGTTAAAACATTATAGTTCATGTTGATTATGCTCAATAATTTTTTAATATTTATATGCAAGTCTATTTATGGTATGGTCATAAAAATTTTGAATTCTATTGATGACCCATCTCATTAAGCAAGGACAAGTGACTTTTGCAAGGACAATGATAGGGATCACCTTAGGGTGGTAGAGATGAGAAAGGCATGTAGCCATAGAGAGGGAAATATGATATGCATACAATTTGTACACCTTAGGGTGGTAGAGATGAGAAAGGCATGTAGCCATAGAGAGGGAAATATGACATGCATACAATTTTTACACCTTAGGGTGGTAGAGATAAGAATGACATGTAGCCATAGAGAGGGAAATATCATATGCATACAATTTGTACACCTTAGGGTTGTAGATTGATAAGAATGGCATGTAGTGAAAGAGTACATGATTTCTACAAGGACAACAATAGGGATCACCTTAGGGGTGGTGCACTGATGTATTTGTACATGAGGACATAGAAAATATGATATGCATGTTATTAGTTATATTGATGGTGGATTATCTGTATGCTAACAATAAACATAGTATGTAGCTAGATTGATGTTGGATGTGATGTTTTATGTGTGTGTTAGTGAACAAATTTATCTTTATGTATATATATTGATTAAAAACTCCATATCCCATTAAATAAAGATAATTTTCCTAATAGAATGGAGAGATCACCATTTCATTGGTGATATTCCTCTGAATTTCGATGAGGTACAACTTGTTGTGCATGTTTTGCACACATGCCCCGCTGTAGGCAAGGACCCCCTTTTTCGCTTCAGTTTTGGTGTTTTGGCCCTTTTTCTTTTCAAGTTTTGTCTTACCTAGGCATGTGCTTAAAATGTTTATTCTGAATGCCTAAGTGTTTCCCTAGGTTATTCATTGAAAATATTAAGTTCAGGATGAATTTCGAGCTTTTTCCCTGATTCGGAATTTTTCGCCCTGGTCTGATTTTCCTGGATCCTGCTTGGATTCCGGTTGGATCTTGTTGCTCGGGAATTCTTGGTCTTCGCGGATTTCCACATGGGCTGGATTTCCTCGGATTTCGCCCTATTATCGGATTCCCAAAATCCTTCTCCAGCTGTCTTTGTGGATTTTTGCATGGTCTGGATTTTCCTGGATTCTGCCCTGTCGTCGGTTTCCCGGGTTTTTTGACTATCCTGTCATTTATGTTGTTGGCTTCGTGCGTGCTTTGAGGGGTGTATCTAACTTGGTTTTTGGGTCTTTTGGATTATTTCATGCTAGGGTTGTTCAATATTGTGTCATTTGTCATTTCCTAGCTGAGTTCTGAGCTTGCTTGTGCACTAATGGCGGATGAATAGGGTTTTAAACCTAGGGGCAATGTCTAGAATGCAAAGAAAATCTACAAAAGGTCCATCCCTGACTTGCTCTGTGTTTAAACAGGCCTAGAATGCAAAGAAAATCTACAAAATGTCCATCCCTGACTTGCTCTGTGTTTAAATGTTTGAATTTCGTGACTAATCCGGTGTTTGAGTAAAATCATGATTCAGCGTCGTAGTCTAGGATAATCCATCCCTTCCAAATTTTATTCGTCGTGACACTATCATTTTTACACTGATGAAATCTTGTATGCATATTAGTCAGCGAGACCCTTGCTTTCGTTGAGACCTTACTCCGTAAGAAAATGTCTCATCGACATGCTAGTTCATGTTCGCTTTCAGCAAGACAAACCCTGTCGCCAAGAGGTCATAGCGAGATCCAATGTCTTTACCGATATTCCTTTTCTTCGCCAAGACATCCGTCCTTCGGCGAGACCTCCCGTTGAGCACTTTTTCTTTCATCGAGCTCTGTTCTTTTAGTCGCTGTAACCCTTCGAGGTCGGTGAGATGTCATGTAGATCTTTTTGTGTCACGCCGAACCCCTTCGTGGGTATGCATTTGGTTGCCCAGACACCGCAATTCTCACACCAAAGTCTTTCTGTCGGCAAGACAAACCTCATCGCCAAGAGCTCATAGCGGGCTCCTTTCGTCTTGCCGATCTTCTGTAAGTTCGCTGAGACCTCCCCCTTTCGGCAAGACCTTTCGCCGAACATCCTACTCTTGTCGAGTGACCTACTATCGGGGAGACATTCATACTCCATTGAGACCTTACCGCGAGCTCATTACTCTTGCCGAAGCCTTCGCTTTCAGCGAGACTCCTAACATTCGCCAGGACTTCATAGCGAAACTTTTCTCTTGGCGAGCCCTGATCTTCTATCGAGATGACTTCATAATGTCGACAAGAGGTTATGCCGATGGGACTTCATATCGCTGAAACACTACATGATCGGCAGGACCTCTGGCCGAATTCAAAACCTAACGCCTGTCGGTAGGACATATCAAGTTCGCTGAGACATCATATCAAAAACTTTAGTCTAGCCGAAGTGTTTGTTTAGACCCTGAAACTCAGTGAGATAGGATGATTTCACCAAGACTTCTCAACAAGATGATTGATTCTTGTCGAAACCTACGTTCTGGGATTCTCCGTTGGTCCAGAATTGTTCCTTAACCGTGGATTTCCGTCGAGTCCAGATTTTTCCGAAATCCACCATCTCCAGAATTTCCCAAAAATCCTCTTTGGCCCTTTCTTTGCGAAAATCCGTCCCTCACGGATTTCCTTGAAATTTGATGAAACTAAAGAAACATGAAATAATTTGATTTGTTTACAATTCATGATGCATTTAATGATTATTTCATGTCATATTTAGATCTCTCATGTGATTTATTGATGAAAAATGATCAAGTTTAATGATTAAGTAGGTGTTTCCAGGTTATCTCGTTGGAATCTGATCTGTCTGGAATTTCCTGAATTCCTCTCTGGCTCAGATTCTGCGGATGGTCTTGAAACCTGAAATGTGTTATGGTCATTCTATATGAGATTTAATGACACCTTGACTATATGAGATGCATTCTAATGGTGTTATGATGGAATAACCTTGCTTTCCTATAGTTTCTACTATCATTTTCATGTTGAGTGCAGGCTAAATCTGGCAAGGCAATAGCTGGTTCCTCATTGTCTGATGCAGAGAAGATTAAGCTAGACATCAAAAGTTGGATCCCTGAGAACAAAGTCACTGCAGATTAGGCAGAGGGTGTTGAGAAGATTTATAAATAGAGAAGACACATTGGTGATGCCCTGAGCGGTGTATACAATGGATCCATTTCTTTTTCGAGATAAGGATAGGAAGAAGGAAGATCAAGCTAGGTACTTGAGTCTGGAGCAGTTGAGAGGGTGGTGGCAAGACATTTTTGCACCAAGTAATGATGATCCTATGTCCGAGCACCAGTTGGATGATGCGGCCACCTACCTTGCAGTTATTGACAAATACCTAATGTATAAGACGGATTGGGATAAGTCAGTCAAACACTCAAGAGAAGAGATTGCGTCCATTGAGAATCGACTTAGGGTTTATGCCCCTGCCACCAGTCGTGGGCCTGGATGGGATGTTCTTGAAAGTACATGAAGAGCCAGATCAAAATATAGATAATAGGGAAGGGAGCTAATGATAGGCTATAGCGCAATTTATGCTTCCCCATTATCTTCATGTGCATCAGTTTGAAATGCATTGCGGATCTCAGGCTGACTTGGATGGGACGTGCATTCAATGCCCGTTTGACCCATTTCGAAGACTCCCTTGGCCGGGTAGTTGTGCTAAGTTATTGCTGCGAGACCCTTGCCTAGCCGATGGATATCTGGGGATTTCTATATATTAGGCATGTCGCCTCATTTGTAAGGGGTTGAAGAGTTGTTGTAAAAAGCATTTGCAGCAATAGAAGATAGCATTGCATGATTTTATGGATGTTCTCTTTGATTTTGCTCATCTTGCATGCATGTTTTTTCCTTCCATGTTAGTTTTAGTATTAGTTTCTTGAATGGCTGTCATGATGGTGTTGCTGTTATAGTATTTGATGAGCTTCCAGCCCATACTTTTAGCACTTGTTGATGACAAGCTACTGTGCAAAGTTAGTCTGGGCTTCTTTCTATCATTGTTGCAATCTAGTTCAATTGCATGTTCATAATGTGTATGTGTAATTTGAAAATCAGCAGACCTTAGAAGATTGCATTGGTTTTGTGTAGCTGTAGGTTTCTCTTGGTCAAGAAAAACTCAGTTTAGGAAGCCTATCTACTGTAGCAGCCACCATTGTTACTGTTCATTCGTAGCTTAGGATTAGATAGCTTTCTTAACCCTTCTCCTTTTGCTATTTCTTTTAGTCCTTAGTTAGAGTAGGATCCAAAGCATCACCATAAAGCTAAATCAGATGAACTTGATGAGTTTTAACTTGCTATTTTGAGTGGACAACCACTATTCATTCACTTCCAGCACTTTGAAACTGCATTTGCAAACCCAACTTCCCATGCTTTGTAACTCATCCGTAAGACCACCTTGTGATTCCAGCAAATCACATCAAACAACTAAGATATTCCAAGCATTGTCAAGACCTGACATTAGAGACCTTGGGATAGTGTTCTGTAATCTGACTGTGGAAGATTGTCTTTGAAGAGAGGTAGTGCACCTACGCACTGCCTGTGTTGAGAAGTGCATAAAAAACACATCAACAGAACTGGCGCTAGAGGGAGGGCTTGACATGTTGAGGCTACAAAGCTGAAAGTTGGCACTTCAAAAAGAGCACTTTCAAAGAAGAAATCTAAGATAAGGAGATCTCTTTTAATGCTAAAAATCAAACAAATTTGAAGACAAGTAGAAGCTGAGTCAAAATGGAGCAACATGCACAAATTGACATTACTCAGCTGCATGCAGATTTGAACAAGAGACTGAAGAAGCTATTGCAGCACTTCGTATTGGTGGATAGATGGTGGATCCATTGCACTCGCAGGCACAACGAGTTGGGGTGTCTAACTTTCTTGAGCAGAATTGAAAAGGTCTTGCAAGGAGAAATTCCCTTTTGGGAAATATACCAATCCTTGGCTCTCGAAGACCCAGAGGAAGAGTTGACAACCATGGCAGCCAAAGCATTCAAGGAGCTAATCCAGGAACATTTGAGCAGCAAGGATGGACCAAGATTGGAGGAAGTACTAATGGCAAGTTGGTGTAGATTTCACAATGCACCACATTCAGAATTTACGTGCCCATCATGTGACAACATCATCCCTCAAGCCAAGGGTTGTTCAAACCAGTTGGAGTAGCCAAATCTCAATGAGGAGAAGTCATCCCATGAGGTAGAAGAGCTATCAACATCTGTAGGATAGCACCTTCAAGACGAACCAACTAGTTGGACACAAGTTGGTGTTGGGACAACAGACATAGAAAATGAAAACCAAGAGGGAGGAGTTGAAAGTCTTAGGACAGCAAAGTGCATTGATGAAAATCTGATTGAAACTAATTTAGAAGGTCTTCCCTCCACCAATCGAAGGCAATCCTCCACTCCAAAAGAAGAGCAATTGGTAGGTGACGATGAACCAATGAAGTCTGCAGTCGTGCATGTTGGGACAACCAACGAAGATGCTGAAGAACAAGAAGAAGAAAAGGTTGACAACATTGGAGTAGCAAAAAATGATGATGAAGATTTGGAGGAGTGGGAGCAACCACTCACCATGGTCATCTACCATCATGCTTCTTTCTCAAGTGATGGTGAGGACCCAGTAGCTGAAAGATATGGCCAGCTCATCTCCAGGTTGGAAAAGGATTGGTCAAAGCTGAAATACCAAGTGGATTTGGAGGTGCTACTATTGCCAAATTGGTGCAGACTTCATGATTCATCACACTCTAAGTTTCCATGTGAGCTGTGCAAAGAGGCTATCAAACAAGTTAGAGGACAAGTGGAGCAGCCAAGTACTCGACCTCCTCTACTTACTGCCCATATAGAAGAAGAAAACCAAAAGTTTGAATCAAGTGATGGATCAGTTGAAGGCGGACCTCAAGAGGATGTTGGGACAGCAATAAAAGAAGGATAGCAATATAGTCTTGGACTTCCAAGTGATCAAGTAGATCAAGCGAGAATGTTGTCCACCAGTCACCAAGAAGTTCTTCCTCTCGAAGAGCATTTGCACACCATGAACGATAGGCTTTATGTCGAGTGCTTGGAGGGAAATTGCATAGTTAATTTTGGTCCCCTTGATGAGGTGCCATCAATTGATAACTTCTTTCCATTGGGAATTGTACTATAAAGGTATGCTCATGCTAAGGAAGAGCACATCCCAGAAGATGGTAGCAATGAAGGCATACCACTTGTCCCTTTCGTTAATGAAATACTAGAGGCTCCAGAGTGGGAGAGGAGCTCCTTCTCCATTTACAGCGATAGTGAGCAAGAGGAGATGAGTAAACGTCATGATGAGATGCATGAACAGTAAAGAGAAGAAGACAAAGTCGGAGGTGCTGAGATAGCTGCTAACAAAGATGAAGCACCTAACCGACTACAAGATGCAACTTGGAGTCTTTCTGCCATGATCGTTGTTGATCCTCCATATTCAGATGGCTACAATAAGACATATTTGTGCATGTCATTGTCCCAAGACATTGAACACCACATATATAAGGATAGCCTTGGGGGAAGGAGATGGGACAACATGCTGCCCCTTTAAGATAGTAATCAAGAAGAGGTTTGGGCAGCGAAAACCAAGGCATATGAGGTATACTTCCTAGAGGAACAACCAGTGGAGGTTGTGGATCCCATTGGTAGATTAGAAGAGTTGTTTGCTGCCCTGTCCTCCCAGCCATATGCAAGCTTAATGTTCGAAGTGTTGCACCCTCCACCACACCTGCTTGAGGCTACCGATGCAACAATCAACGATGTTGTGCTTGCTCTTGACTCTCCAACGTTGCCACCTCCATGTGACGACATCCAAATTCTATCCTTCCTTGCCCCTATTATTTCTCATAATTGCACTTATTATTTTGATTATGGGAACGAGGGAAGACGAAAATGTTTATGGATTAACCATGGGTTTAGTGAGCCTCCTCAATTGCTGATTTTTCATGATGACGCGATTGAACTTGAGTGTTGCAACATTGAATTTATTTTTTCAGAATATAAAGATAAGTTTACATGGTTAAGAATGATAACGATCACCTATTTGCTTGTGCATGCACTGCAAAATCCAATGAATGTTAATATCATCTCACCCTTTATGAACATAGTGCTTTGTAAATATCTTTGTACATAGCCTGTTTTGAGTAGTATAGGTTTCCTATAAATACTTTGCTTTCCTGCTTTCCTTAGATTAGTTGCTTTGATGTAGGTTGCTTGCTTTGTAGGTTGTTTGTTTTTTGTTTACTTTCACTTTGCTGCTGCTTTGCTCGGGGTCCATCTACTTTTAGCTGGGTACACCTGTGTGCACAACAACTATACTTATCGCTTGAGGTTGTTCTACGTATTTCTTTGTCAAACTCTAATCAAATCTTCAGAGTGGATGGTGAAGGTCTTCTATTAGTGTCGAGTGATCTGGGTATTTGATTCAAAGAGGATAAGTTGTTGGTTTAGTCTGACTCTAACGTATTCTGAAATCTTACAGCTCTTACACATCTTAAGAATCTGACAGTCACTATAGGGCCTTTTGTGAAGTCTAGTTAAGTGAAAAATCTAAAATTCTGCTCCAGCGCCACTATGATTCTCAGCCCTGAGTGTGAGCTTCAATGCTTGTGGGTTGAAATAAAAGAGCTGAAAAGAGAAAAGAAAGAAAGAAAACATTGAAAATTAAAAGAAAGAGAAAATTCAAAATTTCAAGGGTATCCAAGCAACTCTACCGAGGCTATGGGTGCCCGGCCGGTAGTAGAGCAATGTTCAGGAAAATCACATCGATACCATCTACAGGACAATCTAACTAACAAAGATAACCCATGTTTTTGAGTTAGAATAAACCACGCAGTTTCAATCTCATGGAAGCTTACGGTAGCAATTGAAGGATGGGAATTGAATGCAACCATTAATACCTCTGATTTTTAGCATACCACGTTGGCTAATAGTGGTCGAATCCTTTGGTTAGTGTTTGTTTGTTTGCCTCAGTATGAAACTGTAAAGAGATTCTGTCTGTAGATTCCAGCTTTGTCATCAAAATGCTCGGAGCATTTCCAAATGAAGTCACATTTGTTGTGCAGGTATGAAATTGTACACACCGCCTCTACCGTAGGTAGGACCCCTTTTCACTTTGTTTTGCCCTTTTCTTCGTATTGTCTTTACCTGCATGTATTGCCTAAATGTTCATTCCTAATGTCAAGTGTTTCCTCAGGTTATTCATTGAAAATCTTAAGTTCTGATGACCTCGTGCTTTTCCTCGGGATTCGATTTCAGCCTTGGCTCTGATTTTTCCCCGATCTTGTTTGAATTTTGCTGGATCTTTGTTGCTCAGAATTTTGGTCTTCACTTTTATTTCCATAAGCTCTATTTCCTAGATTTCGTTATCGGATTCCTAAAATCCTTCTCCAATCTGCCTTCTGCAGCATTTCATATTCAGATTTCCTAGATTTCACTCGCCACAGGCCTTTCAATCGCTCTGTATTCATTTATGCCACAGCTTGCATGCTTTGAGGGGTGTATCTAACTTGGTTGCTGGGTCTCTTGGATTATTTCATGCTAGGGTTGTTTAGTATTATTTGTCATTTCCAGTCGAAGTTCAGCTCGAACAAGTTTAATGGCGCATAGAATAGGGTTAAACCTAGCAATGTCATTTCAAGTTATGTTGTCTTGAAACGGGCCTAGAATGCAAAGAAAATATATGAAAGGTCCATCCCTGACTTGCTCTATGTTTAAATGTTTGAATTTCATGACTAATCCGGTGTTTGAGTAAAATCGTGATTCAAGCAAGTCCAAATCGGGATAATTCATCTCCAATTTTGTTTGGCGACACTATCATTTTTACACCATGAAATCTTAGGCTATCGGGTCATAAGACCCGCTACGACCTACTCCATACAGTAATTTCTCATCACAAGCATCATACTGGCCAACATCGTAAACTTGTGAGGTCATAATGATCCAAAGGGTTTTACCGATATTCTTTTCACAAGACATCTTCACCTTTTCAGTTATCTCCGCCAGCACTTTTTCTTTTCTCCAAGCTCTATTCTTTTAGTCGCTGTAACCCTTTGAGGTCGGTAAGATGTCATGTAGATCTTTCTGTGTCACGCTGAAACCCTTCATGGGTTCGCATTTGGTTGCCCGAACACTGCAATTCTCACGCCAAAGTCTTTCTATCAGCAAGACAAACCTCATCGCCAAGAGCTCATAGCAGGCTCCTTTCGTCTTGCCGATCTTTCGTAAGTTCGCTAAGACCTCCCCCTTTCAGCGAGACCTTTTTCCGAACATCCTGCTATTGTCAAGTGAGCTTCTATCGGGGAGACATTCATACTTCGTTGAGACCTTACCATGAGCTCATTACTCTTTCTGAAGCCTTCGCTTTCAGTGAGACTCCTAACATTCGCCAGGACTTCATAGCGAAACTTTTCTCTTGGCGAGCCCTGATCTTCTATCGGGGTGACTTCATAATGTCGGCAAGAGGTTATGTTGATGGGACTTCATATCGCCAAAACACTGTGTGACCGGAAGGACCTCTGGCCGAATTCAAAACCTAACACCTATCGGTAGGACATCTCAAGTTTGCTGAGACATCATATCGAAAACTTTAGTCTGGCCGAAGTGTTTGTTTAGACCCCAAAAGTTGGTGAGATAGGATGATTTCGCCAAGACTTCTCAACGAGATGATTGAATCTTTCTGAAACCTACGTTATGGGATTCTCCGTTGGTCCAGAATTGTGCCTTAACCGCGGATTTCCGTCAAGTCCAGATTTCTCTAAAATCTGCCATCTCCGAAATTTGCCAAAAATCCTCTTTGGCCCGTTCTTTGCAGAAATCCATCCCTCACGGATTTCCCCTAAATTTGATGAAACTAAAGAAACATGAAATAATTCGATTCATTTACAATTCATGACGCATTTAATGATTATTTCATGTCATATATGGATCTCTCATGTGATTTATTGATGAAAAATGATCAATTTTAATGATTAAGTAGGTGTTTCCAGGTTATCCCGTTGGAATTCGATCGGTCTGGAATTTCCTGAATTCCTCTTTGGCTCAGATTCCATGGATGGTCCTTAAACCCGAAATGTGTTATGGTCATTCTATATGAGATTTAATGACACCTTGACTATATGAGATGCATTCTAATGGTGTTTTAATGGAATAACCTTGCTTTCCTATAGTTTTTACTGTCATTTTCATGTTGAGTGCAGGCTGAATCTGGCAAGGCAACAGCTGGTTCCTCATTGTTTGATGCAGAGAAGATTAAGCTAGACATCAAAAGCTAGATCCCTGAGAACAAAGTCATTACAGATTAGGCAGAGGGTGTTGAGAAGATTTATAAACAAAGAAGACACATTGATGATGCCCTGAGCGGTGTATACAATGGATCCATTACTTTTTTGAGATAAGGACAGAAAGAAGGAAGATCAAGCCAGTACTTGAGTCTGGAGCAGTTGAGAGGGTGGTGGCAAGACGTTTATGCACCAAGTAATGATATCCTGTGTTCGAGCACCAGTTGGATGATGTGGCCACCTACCTTGCATTTATTGACAAATACCTAACGTATAAGACAGATTGGGATAAGTTGGTCAAACACTCAAGAGAAGAGATTGCATCCATTGAGAATCAACTTAGGGTTCTGCCCCTACCACCAGTAGCAGGCTTGGATGGGATGTTCTTGAAAGTACATGAAGACCCAAATCAAAATAGAGATAATAGGCAAGGGAGCTAATGATAGGCTGCAGCGCAATTTATGCTTCCCCATTATCTTCCCGCACATCAGTCCAAACTGCATTGGGGATCTCAGGCCGACTTGGATGGGACGTGCATTCAATGCTTGTTTGACCCATTTCAAAGACTCCCTTGGCTGGGTAGTTGTGCTAAGTTATTGTTGTGAGACCCTTGCCTAGCCGATGGATTTCTGGGGATTTCTATATATTGGGCATGTCACCTCATTTGTAAGGGGTTGGAGAGCTATTGTAAAAAGCATTTGCAGCAACAAAAGATAGCATTGCATGATTTTATGGATGTTCTCTTTGATTTTTCTCATCCTGCATGCATGGTTTTTCCTTCCATGTTAGTTTTAGTATTATTTTCTTGAATGGCTGTCATGATGGTGTTGTTGTTATAGTATTTGATGAGCTTCCAGCCCATACTTTTAGCACTTGTTGATGACAAGCTACTATGAAAAGTTAGCCTGGGCTTCTTTCTGTCATTGCTGCAATCTAGTTCAATTGCATGTTCATAATGTGTGTGTAATTTGAAAATCAGCGGACCTTAGAAGATTACACTGGTTTTGTGTAGCTGTAGGTTTCTCTTGGTCAAGCAAAACTTAGTTTAGGAAGCTTGTCTACTGTAGCAGCCACCATTGTTACTGTTCATTCGTAGCTTAGGATTAGAATAGCTTTCTTAACCCTTCTCCTTTTGCTATTTCTTTTAGTCCTTGGTTAGAGTAGGATCCAAAGCATCACCATAAAGCTAAATTAGATGAACTTGATGAGTTTTAACTTGCTTTTTTGAGTGGACAACCACTGTTCATTCACTTCTAGTACTTTGAAATTGCATTTGCAAACCCAACTTCCCATGCTTTGTAACTCATCCATAAGACCGCCTTGTGATTCCAACAAATCACATCAAACAACTGAGATATTCCAAGCACTGTCAAGACCTGACATTAGAGACCTTGGGATAGTGTTCTGCAATCTGATTGTGGAAGATTGTCTTTCAAGAGAGGTAGTGCACCTACGCACTGCCTGTGTTGAGAAGTGCATAAAAAACACATCAACACAACTCCCTCAAATAGTTCAATTAACCTTAAATTGGTATGCTTTTAACAAAAAAGTAAGAATGGCATACTAACACTAATCCATATCCATGAGATTAATGTGATAAAATTAGAATGAATAGTATCAATCTCTTAACAAAAAGATTAATATTTCAACAACAGATAGAATAGTTTCTCAAACAGGACTTGTCTTAATTCCAAAGGAGATGAACGTAACACCAAGCAGTACCTAATTCTCAAAGGAAATAACTTCAAATATTTATTCAAGTTCATAGGCTTATATCTAAGCATAAATATTATGCTCACATTTCAATACTCACAAACAATGAACAACTTTGAAAACTAAAAAAAATATAATGAGTGTGTGCAAGAAGTTGAGTCCACTTTTTGGCCAAAAAGTGGAAGTGTTTTTCCTGATTTTCAGAATTTGACACATTTGACCTTAAAATTTGAAGCACTTAGAGATTGAATCTTTAAAAAAGTCACTAATCATAAAATGTAGTGCTCAGAGTCTAGTTTCCAAATATGTAATTTATTTTAATACCCAGATTGTACAAATTGAGTTTCAATAGGCGTTTCTAAAAACCACTATTTAAAAGTCACTTTTTTTTTACCATACCATGCACATGTACGACATCCATATTTTGACTTAAATTATCGTATTTTTCTAAATCCTTTGGGAAAATATTTGGCACTATCAAGCTGTCCTTGATTTTTTTTGTAATTTTTTTTGTTAAATTTTTATTAGGCAGATTGGTTGTTTTGAAAAATCATGTATGACATGCATAAGATGACCTAAACTTATCATTTTTTGATTTTTTTTTAAATTGAAAAGAATTGTCTGAAGTTTGTTCTCATGCAATCCATTTTTTAAAATGTTATGTTGATCAAAAGTTATTAAAATAGTAAAAAACCCTGATATTTAAAGTTTATGGACCAATTTTATTAGAAATTAATTGAAAATAGGAAAAAAATAATCCAATTTGCAAAACAAATTACATATTTAGAATTCCTACATTGTCTCATCTAAAATGGTTTAATTCTCACAAAAATGCAAAAAAAGTCCTCAACCATATGTCCAAAGTCGGTATTTTTCTCTGACATTGTTAGGACCTTCAACTTGTAGGTCAAACCAAGTTGAAGGCCTAGGTTCGGATTTCCAATGTTTTTCCCAAACCAAAATCCTAGGAAAAAACCCGACCAATGTGCCAAATAAAAATTAAAATATTATAAAAAACGGATCCCAGTTTTCATAATTGATCTCGCCCCTTAGTCTATATTACCTGGATTCATTTGGAGGGAAAAGATCTCGTTTTATAAACAAGATCCCGTTTCCTTCCAACGGCTCCCACATTAACATCGAAGAATGTGGATCCCAATTATAGAACGGGGATCCCTCGGGTTTTATAAATGGACTACGTTTCTTTTATTTAAATTTATTGCAAAAAATTACTATGAAGTCTACAGCTTCACATGTATGGCCGAGAGCAATAAAAGTAAACTATTTTTCATGAGCTATTGTATTTACAGGTGGTGAACTTGATTTTTAGTTGATTTTATCAAATGAGGCATCATCTACACCATTTTTGAAGTGGAATTGTGTTATTTTTGTGCTTGTTTGGAGGAACGAAAGGTCTTCAATTCCAGGTACTATGGATTGAATTTTCAAAGGAGGCATGAAGAAAAATAATTTTGAAGTGGAATTGTGCTGGTTTTCTACTTGTTTTGAGAGGGAACACAAGAGGAAGAATTTTGTCCTATTGTGGTATTCAACTTCCAATTTGATTGAATAATGAAGTATTTTCACTATTAACATTCATTTGTGCTGAGAATTTGGTAATTATGGAGATAAAGCTCATAAATAAGAGAAGGAAGACATTGACTCCTCAAGAAGTTGAAGCAAATAGGAGTACTGGCAGAGACACACAAAGACAAAGAATACCAGAATGAAATCAATGAATGATGGTGGAGCAACCACCCACAACCACAGCATGAAAACATTGAGGATACCATGGTTGTAGATGAAGCTAATTTGCAAGGAGCTCGTAATTTGGAGAAGAATATGATTATATAGACAAGTCCTACTATGTCTTCAAATCCCTCTTTGAATGTTAAGGAGAATGTTTCAATATGCACAAATCCAGGTACGTCTTCAAATCCACATGTTAGTGAAATGGTAAATTTGTATGTAGAAGTTTTACAAGATGTCGGATCGAATGATGTTGACATTGACGATATTCAAAGAGATGAAACTTTTATAGAATTTGTTGAAAACAAAAAAGAAAAATCTTTTGTTTCAAATGAAAATTAGAATGATCATTTTCTTTAAAATGAAAACAAAACCTGTATTTTTGATGAAAATGAAAATGAAAATGAAAACCGTTTTGTTGATGAAAATGAAGATGAAAATGTAAATGAAAATGAAGATGAAGATGAAAATCTAGAATGTGATGTTGAATTTAATGAAAATACTTTTTGTAAAATTGGAAGTGGTGTTTTCGATAATCTTCCTGGTCAAATTTCTTGGAGGCAAATAAGAACACATGCGAATAGAATATACACCAAATTTTTATCATAAAAATTGCATTTCAATGTCAACTAATGATGCAATTGATGAGAATGCAAAAAAAGGAAAGTAATGCAGCGTTAGGGCTTTTATGTTAAACCAAAAGAAAGATCAATCATTAAAACATGTTATGTCTATCGCTATAGTGCCATTCAATCTATTTGGGAAAAATAGTCGATCTAAAGATAAAAAATGCAAATAAGAAGAGCTATAAATAACTACTATAGTTTAATAAAGAAACTTTGAATAAAAGAATGGTAACTAATATTATGAAGTTTTAAAAATACATCCAAAAACATTACTAAGAGCCGCAAAAGAAGAGAGCATAGAAAATGATCCCAAATAATCAATGTTGGAGCTCAAAGTTGGACATCAATGAGAACTGACATAAAATTGAATGTTGAAATTAAATATTTGATTGAAAATATTGCATGATAATACTTAGGGTTTCATCTTAACAAGCAGATGTTTAAAATTAGCGTGTCCCAAAGTTTATGATCCTCACCCAAAACACCTATTAGATACAACACAAACTGAATTTTATAGAAAATTTTGTAGCAATTCAATGTTACCTGGTAATATTAAAATAAGTCAAAGGTCTTTTGAAAAATGTAAACCCTGGTATGTAAAAATTAATAAGCAACGAATATCTTCTTGTTGTAAAATACATGTTCAATTTCATTATTTTTATGATGTTTTTCGATATATACGTTGTACCTTGCATACTAACATGATTATATAGGATTGTGGTATTGATATGCCACCTGAAGCAATAAGAGAGTTTATTTCAGGTTTGTTTTGTGAAAAATCTAATGATAAATTATTTTATTTAAGTTCTTGTATTTCTGGACAATGCATTAATTGTGGAAATCTTTCATTTTTAAGAATTTGTTTGCATGAAAGTGTTGATCATGATTTTGGACAACAATTAGTAGATGTCAAAAGATTTAGGAATGTTCACTATTCTTTAAAAGATGGGAAAATAGGAAAGCGTTGTGATTTAGTTACATAAAAAGTTAGTGTGCATGCATTCATTAGTGAATGTAAGAATAAAATTGTACCCAAATATGTCATGCACTTTGAACATGCTCGATGGCTTGATGGCCAATTTTGTGCATGTAGAAACACATTTCCAATTGGTAATATACTTTTAGTGGTTGATTTTGTGGAGAATTATACTCTCGCTTCACAAGAGGAAATTCAATCTCAATATTATAATTCAGTGCAAGTAGCTATGTTTGTCCATATTGTTTATAGACATGCAGATGATAGCACTGAGGATGATAGAAAAGTTTTGAGGGAGTATCATTTTTATTTGAGTGACAATTGGTTACACTCATCAGAGTTTGTTCAATATTGTTTTAGTATATTTTATAGAAATTAAGAGAAAGAGGAATCCATATGAAAGAATACCTCATATGGTCAGATAATTGTACGAGGCAGTTCAAAAATGCTAGAATGTTCTATTGGTTAAGTAGGGTTCACAAGGAACTTAATGTCCAACATATATGGAGTTTTTTTGAAGCTAGGCATGGTAAAGGAGAACATGATGGAGCTGGTGCGTGTGTCAAAAGAATTCTTGCTGGAGAACAATTAAAATTTGAGGATTCAGTAAAATTTAAAGATGCATGTGAGATTGTGAATTGGTGTAATAGAAGATTATTTGCACTTGGTTCGAGTGATTACTTTATAGTTCATCGATTCTTTTGGTTGGTGGAAGAAGAGAACATTGTATCTAGAGTTGATTGTGAGACAATCAAGGATCTACTAAATGGCATTCATTTAGGGAGGTGACAACAAGCACATGAACCATTTGGACAAGAGAGCTTGCATGTTTTTGCCAATTTTGTATCTCAGAGATTAAAGCATGTGAAAATACATAATGGCTGAAATAAAGGAGCAAAAGATCTTGACACCGTAGGAAGCACATAATCAATATGAAAGAATCCATTGAAGAAAAATGATCAACCTGCTTGCATAAGATTATGATCATGTTTCAGACCTTGTACAAGAAGGTAATTTTAATTCAATTTATTTCATTTTATTTCACTTATTAAGTTATTTTGTAATAATTAAATTATTTATATGGATATGCACAAGTTATTAAATTGAATTTTGTTGGCAGGACATGTGTATGTTGTTAGTGCACCTGAGGGGAATGAAGAGCAAACAAAATATTGGTTGGCTCGTTGTGTGGAAACTAAACATAAGTTAATAACACCTCTAGAAGATGATGATGGCTTTCATTATCCAACAGGTATGGTGATCCCCTTAAGACACCCCCTTAAACAAATTTTGATAACAAGTTTTAGATCCCTTTAAGCAATTTTTTAGAACAAGTCTTTGATCCCCTTAAGAAAATTTTGAGAACTTATTTGATGATGTTTTTTGAACATATTTTCCAATAGGATCAGTGGTGGTTGTTGGCACTTGGCTATGCAAATACTTGAGAAGAAAGAATGGTCTACCTTCATTTGAAGACTATGAAACACATAAAAAGATTATACATTATTCACATTTGGTGGTGGCAACAAATATAAAACTAGAGCGGTATTGTGGAAGACCTTCAAAAAAAGTACTATGGTCAATTTCTATGGAAGAGCATGAGGCAATCATATATGCATTGCAAAAAAGAGAGGATGTAGATGGTACAATGGAATAAGTAAATACAGGTAAATATAGTTTTAGTTTTATTTTGTCCTTTTAAATACATTAAATACATGTTTCGACATTGGTCAAGTGTGTTATTAGTTTAAATTGATTTAAATTGTCCTTTTATACATCCCTAAGGCATAATCACAAAAAGTATCTAGTCCATGTAGATTCAACCTAGACAACATGGAATACTTGGTAAAAAAAGGTAATTATTAGTTAAATTATATTTAAATACATGTTTTGATTACATATTGATATTGCTTGGACATTAATAGTTAAAATTGATTTATTGTCATTTTTTGTATCCTAAAGCCATCATTGCATTGATCTCATACTTTGAAACAAAAAGGAGAGGATGCCTAGATTCAACCTACAAACATGTGTGGAATACTTTTAAATGCAGGTACTTGAGTTCTATACATATAGATAGTTTTATATAAATTAAAATATGTATGTTTTGATGATTTCATTGATATTGCTTGTACCTTTTTGATATCAGGTGGTGTGAAGACCTACTACATTCTAGCCACGAGTTTGAGATGTTCTTGAGATGACATATCCAAATTTTGTAAAACATTGTTTTGAGATGACATATATGTACATACATAATTACAGAATTAAACATACTCTATGTACTTCTATGTATCAAATCAATATTCTATATATTTTGTTTGTTAAATGTGCATGTTTTCCTACTTTGAAACTTTATGTCTAATTGTATAATCACTAAATATCATGCATACATTATTGTTAAATCAATTATATCCTTAAGACGTATTATGACCCCTTAATACATCCCCTTAAGAAATTTATTATGACCCCTTAAGACATCCCTTAGACGTATTATGAATTTCTTAAGACATCCCCTTAAGACGTTCTATTATGACCCTTTTAGACATCTCCTTAAGACGTTCTATTATGACCCTTTTAGACATCCCCTTAAGACCCCTTAAGACATCCCCTTAAGACGTTCTATTATGACCCCTTTAGACATCCCCTTAAGACCCCTTAAAACATCCCCTTAAGATGTTCTATTATGACCCCTTTAGACATTCCCTTAAGACCCCTTAAGACATCCCCTTAATTAAGACGTTCTATTAAGACCCCTTTAGACATCCCCTTAAGACCCCTTAAGGCGTTCTACTATGACCCCTTTAGACATCCCCTTAAGACCCCTCAAGTCATCCCCTTAAGACGTATTATAACCCTTTAAGATGTTCTATTATGACCCCTTTAGACATCCCCTAAGACGTCATTATTTTTTTTGACAACTTATAAATTAGTGTTAGATGTTATTATTTATAGAATTTATTAATGCTTTTATTCTCTAATCTTTTATGGTATTGTTTATTTCTTAAAATTTTATCCTTTCTGGTATATAAATAGATTTCTTTTGTTTGTAAATTATGATTTATTGACTAATTATTGATTGACGTGAATTGAATAAGTTCATTGATTAATTATCATTATTTATTGAATGTACATATCATGTATATCATGTATGAAATCACTAAAATTGTAAAGTATAAATATTAAAATGTCCTATTAATTTCAACTTTAATTTCATATTTATATTTAATTTCACATTAATGTCCTATATTAATGTCTTGACTATGAACATAAAATGCATAAATGTACTTGTGTAAATTAAAATTCCAGGTAATAATAAAGTCCATAATTTATGTAATATATTATGCATGAAACCAATATATTGCTGTCACATGAAATAAAAGTCCAATAGAGCAATATTGAGAAAAATGTAAGAATATAAGTCTTACGAAATAAAACAAATATAACACATAAATCACATGTTTCTAGGTCATAATTGCCTCCTATAATCAAGACCTCTTCACGATGCATCATGATGACCTGAAACACTCAAGATAAGAGAAAGATGAAATCAGATGTACAATGAAAAATGATTTAATGACAATTGAATTTATAATCCATCATAAAATTAAATTATCGTCATATCTATGTCTGGATGCTCTAGTGCACCTGAAGTAACCTCTAAATTCTCTAAATCAATCTACATATTTACAAGACAAAGAAATTCGAAATTAGATGTACAACTCTATAATTAAATTTTTTTTAATTCAATTTAATTTATAATTTATCATATTTTAATTGTATCGTATTCCAAGGTTGTGCACAAGGCTTTTCTCTAGGACCTGTTTGTACATGCTCAACTACAAGACCGTGTGTCTCATGCTATAAAAGAAAAAGAGTATGTAAAAATCTCATATTATGTATATATTCAATTTAAAATTTATAATTGAATTTAAATATAATAAAAAAAATTCAACTATTGTTTTGATCTCAAGCCTGCCTCTACATGTCCTCCTCGTGGTAAATTCATGTTTAGTTCGTGGCTAAAAGTTGCAATTAACAAAGTCCTACAAGATCAAAAATTAAAGCATGTACACTGAATTAGGTTTATATATATATATATATATATATATATATATATATATATATATATATATATATATATATATATATATATATATATATATATATATATATATATATATATATATATATATATATATATATATATATATATATATATATTCAAGCCTTACATTTTGTGTAGAAAATTTTGTAAACAACCTGGAAATCAGTGGCCTCACGAGTAGTTGCAACATCAAGTTTTTGCCCGATGACCATTCTGATTGTGGTATCAACCTAGACATACATGCACATAGACATTTAACACTTATAATATTTATAAGTGTACATGCATGTGTTTCATATATCTAGTGAATTCAAAACTCATAAAATTGTAACTATACTAATGTAAAATTTAAACAAATTTACAATATGAATGTACTTGCCCCTGATCTATGATGCCTGATAGTGGAGTGCTTGACAATCCCTCAGGCGGAATCGATGTGGATGCCGATTGACTCACCTAAACCAACATAAATATTTCAAACATATATGTGATTCAATTATAAATTTAAAACTCAAGTTAAATTTATGATTTCATATATAATTTTAAAAATTGAAATCAAAATACCCCATAAGGGTTGCCGAGTACGATCGGTGTCGATGTTTGTACTTGTGGAACAGATGATTACCCCATCGTTAGTGTCATTTGTACACCAAAAAAATTGATTGTTAAAATGTATTGCAAACTTTTCTTTGTTATATACATACTTCAAAATTCTTATAAAATGAATGTACATCTAGATGCATATTTATACCTATGTCGTAGTGTCCTCAGGGTGATGGTCTGCTATAAGAAACTCTACAAATGAACGGATGCGACCAGATGAACCACCAGAATCTCTCCGTCCACCTGAACTAGGTGTGGCCTGATCTGGTCCATAGCATACTTGATGGCATCTAGTACATATATGGGGGATAGGCCTCGACACTCCTGGAGTGGTACTCAGACCAACTCCATAAGAAAACTCCTCCATCATCATCATCATCTCTATGCTCCCCACCCGCTATCGTAGAAGCATGCTGATCAAGGTCTCCTGCGAGTGTACTAAGGGAACCTAATGTTGAGACTAGAGCTCAATGATGTACAGGTGTAGGAATGGGAGGACCAAGAGCAACAACAAGGGGTTGTGCATGCACAGGGCATCAGGGATCAACCCTTGCCCCTAATCTCTGTTGTGGCATGCTGCCACCAACACCTTGAAATGATATAAAATCAAAATAATTGGGATTTTTTCCCAAAACAAAATCTACATACAGTTTTCTCAAAAAATACAATGGGAACTCCCAATTAGCATGTGGGGGACTATCAAAAACCATATACCATCAATCCCAAAAATGTGCACTCATTTGCGGATGTATGCACCACCTCATGGATATTCTAGATTTGTTGGGTGGAATGGGTTGTCGAGTAACGGGGTCAAGAAAGTAGAGGGCTAGATGGGCTTTTGTTATTTTAAGGTCTAATATTTGTTTGTAAGAGAGACCATCAGAATAAAATTGTCTCTTTTTTTCTCTCTCTCGTCAATGCCTATCAAGATCAAAATCGATCATCCTGATGGCATCAACAACGTTTTGCATCGCAGATGCAAAAAGTCTCACATGTGGAGGAATCAATGCTTGACTCTGCATAGCATTGATTTTATTTTTTAAGGATGCAACTTGATCATTTATATGTGCTCTCAAGTGAGCCTCATTAGATGCGATAGGTGTTGGATGTGGCATATTAGGGGGAGGGGGAGGTGGATGTGGCTGTGGCTGAGGTGGTGGATTGATGATATCATCAATGTTAAAATCATCCATGATATGCTCGATATAAATGTACACCTACATTAAATCATACAAAATAGGATGTGCATACATATATTAAGATCATATATTTAATTGAAATAGGATGAGAAACATATGTATTAAGATCATATATTTAATTGAAATGCACATATATATACATTGATTGTTCAACTCAAGAGCATGTCCATACAAAATTCAAAATTTAACATGTACATGTACATTTAAAATAAAAAATATGATGCATAATTTGCATGCGTATAAATCATTAAACTAAACTATGTACATACATACAAATTTCAAAATTTAAGAACTATCTATGCAAATTTTTAATACATGCACATACATACTAAACAATAAACTTGAAACATTCAAAATCTCATTTTATGTCTAACACACACACACATATATATATTACAAATTTTCAGCAGGAGAAATCATGATCTAGTAGATAGTCATAAAATATATACTATTATATACTATTCATTATAAGTTTATAAATTCTGCCAAATTCATAAATCTATGTCACTAAAAATATCCATCTAGAACTAAAATCATAAATTCATGTCACTAAAAATATCCATTTGGAACCAAATTTATAAATTCATCACACAAAATATCCATCGCTCACCAAATTTATAAATCTACAAATTATTTAAGATCATTGTCTTAATTTAGAAACTATTAGGATCTCTACCGATCTCTTACTTTTGTGTTTTCCTTTTTCGTAATCAGGAAGTTCTCCCCGAAGATGGTTGATGCTCATCTAAGATCCCATCCATAGCCCCTTTGACAAAGATCAATAAGGGTTTGCATCCTAGATGCAAACACTCTCACAGAGGTGTGACATATTCTTCATTTTGAATAATGTTGATTTGATTCGATGGTTCTAACATCGCATTGATGTGTGCTTGCAAATGGAGCATGTTCATTGATTTCCTAGGTGGTGGAGGTAAAGATGCAGGAGTGGGTGGAGGTGAGGTGAAGGTGGTGAGATGGATGATGCGGGAGGTGGATTGTGAATATTATTGAATGGATCCATGAGATCTTCAAGATATGAGTGAACCCGCATTAGATTTGTAATTTCAAGATGTAAGATACATGTTTAGGAAATACCAAGTTAAACCATTCAATATAAATGGCCTTAAATAATTGAATACAAATGATAAAATTATATGTAAGCCTCATTTATATCTCTAAGGCACATGTTACTTGAATGAAAATATAATTAACTATTAATATTATATAATCTTGCAAGATCTTATTATTGTTAAATTTGGTTGCCTTGGGCAACTTTGATCACCAAATTTTAAGAACTTCTTTGCTCCCCTTAAGAAATGTCATATTGGGACCCCTTAAGAAATTAAACCAGATTAGGTGACATGATGGCTGTATGACTCCAATACTAGTGAGGTCCTAGAGAAATTAGCATACCAAGGGAATAAAATTTAAGAAGTTTCCAAAGGCAATGCTAAATTTCATTAAGAGCCTTTGCTGCAAAAAAAAATGATGGCTTTAGGGGTTTAAGTGTAGGGTTTAGACTTCAAGTCATTAGGGTTTAGGTAATAGGATAGCTTAAGGGGATCTACATGTAGTAAGATCTCAGGAAAAATTACATGAGAAGTGGGAATGAAATCAAGAGCGCCTATAAACCAAATTTCATTAAGAGCCTAAGAAAAATGATGGCTTTAGGGTTTAGGGTTTAGACTTTAGAGTTTAGGGTTTAGGGTAATAGGATAACTTAAGGGGATATATGTAGTAAGATCCTAGGACAAAATTACATGGCAAAAGGGAATAAAATATGGTGGATTTTCCTAAGATAACCAAATTTCACTTTATGATCCTGGGTAGGACAAAATGAATGGTTTAGTGTTTAGGGTTGGATTTTAGAGTTCGTGGTTTAGGCTTCATGCGTAACTTAGGTGGTGAATTTTTGGATGCTCATTGAACAGTTTAATCTCAAAAGTTAGTGAAGAACATTTCTCTTTGCAATAGCTGACTGAGACTACTCTGTTTCAATCGGCTAATCTAGATCATGAAACTTTCACCATATTATAATCTTGCATGATCTTATTATTGTTAAATTTGGTTGCCTTGGGAAACTTCACCAAATTTTAAGAACTTCTTTGATCCCCTTAAGAAATGTCATATTGGTACCCCTTAGGAAATTGATTTACGATTTAGGGTGATAGGATGGCTTAAGGGGATCTAGATGTCTAGTGAGGTCCAAATTTAGTCATACTATGGCCTCATTGGTTCCATCTAGCTCTAGGTCAAAAGTGTTTACGCCTCTAATAAAAAAAAGTATCATGTTAAAAATGAATCAATCTATACATATCACAAAAATAACATACATCTATCAAAACAAGTAAAAATTTCCTCCTAAATTAGAGGATATCAAAATAAATATGAAATATTTTAATAATTATACTTATAATCACTTATTGATAAGTTATATCATACATAATTTTAATCACATAATAAAGGAATAAATATACATATGTAGAAGATACAAAAATAAAAAGAGGCTACTCACATGGATCTTGATGCTTCTAGGAAGTGCCTAGATAGGTGTATTTCATGTAGGACTCTATGTAGGTGTTGGGACCTTCACCTCTCTCCTTGTATATTTCTAACAATCCCACTCACTCCCTCTATAGAATTATTTCCTTTGTTATTATCTAGTTCTTTTAATCTTCTAAATTAACCTCTTATTTATAGGAGCATAATATGAATCTTCCTCCTATCTCTATTGTAATAATAGCATAGTTCCTCAACCTATCATCATGTACCTCCTCCCTTTCCCATGTAATAGGTGTACCTTAGGTGTTAAATGGTTCCATCTTGGTCTCCTTATTGATGAATTTCTATCCTTCCACATAAATCTATATAGTATCAAAATATAGGTAATTTTATGGTTATTGAATCTCTCTTAATTTCTAAAGAATCCATTATGATTGAGGATGGGTGGATTATTAATTGAAAATCACATCTTAAAATCCTATAGAGGTCATGGTATGTGTTTCAATACATATATTCCCACACAAAACCTCTTCCATGTATTATCAACCTCCTATATATAATAGACACCTTTACTAGATTTAAATTTCATATGATATATACCCAAGTGTTTCCAATTGGAATTGCTATAATTATACTTTTATGGTATTCTAGATATTCATAATAGTTTTCATAAATCTACCAAATAGACCCATCCTTGACATTGAACCTACATAATTTTAGGCATGTCCAATGAAAGAAACTTTACCCATAGCACTCTCACTCGCGCTCTCCTATCTTGAGGATATAATAGAATAAAGTTTTCTTCCAATGATTTAGATCCCTAATGATCATGTCTAAATGTCATAGAGAGTGATCATCCACTCTTCATAAAATTGTAGAAACCAAAAGGTTTTATATTATGTGTTCAAATAAGTGAAAACATTACAAAAATCTCTATTGAATGGTGACAACAAAGGGTTTTTTAAGGAAACCAAATTTCATTTTAAGGTCCTAAGAAAAAATTCAAATGCTTTAGTGTTGAGGGTTTAGATTTTACAGTTCAGGGTCTAGGGTTTAGCAAACTTAGGGTGAAGTTTGGGTGGCCCTTGGAATAATTTAGACTTGCAAGTTAGTGCCAATTGGAATCGATTGTACGTGCTTAGATTTATGAATTTGCTAACTAAATTTGCAAAAAAACATCAAGATAAACTTTATGAATTTTAACTATTCTTTAACATATTATTTTCTAATCTAATTATAATTCAACATTGAAACTAAAGTTTAACATATCATTTTTTCCATACAATGCAAATAAAATTTAAAACATTTAAGCAATGCAAATGAATTTTTTTGATCTCGAAATTACCTAGTTTTCAAAATCAAAATGATTTGTTTGATTTAAATTTAGAGTTTTAACAAAAGAATTTGTTCCAATTCAATTTAGGGTTTCAATTTCTAAGCAATTAGGGTTTTTAATGCAATTTTTTTGTTTCAGTTCAAACTAGGGTTTTCAAATTCAATTTTTTTCATTTGATTTGAATTCATGGTTTTCAAAATCTTGATTAGTTTCTAATTGCAATTTTTTTATTTCATTTCAATTTCTAGGGTTTTGAAATGCAATTTTTTTTGTTTTGTTTCAATTAGGGTTTTCAAATTCATTTTTTTTGGTTTAATTGAACAATTTAGGTGATAGGGAGGGGGTTGGAGGAATCAATCACAGATTCCTGCTCTAGGTCTTGCTTGCAAGACCTCCTTGGTGTTTTACTTCACCACCTTAACCTATAGGACCCTTCTCATGTTTAGGTACCCCTAGTTCTCCTGGCCAACCCCACTACCATCACCATTCAACCAACCAAGTCAATCTTGGTGCAATAGCTCTAACTCTTCCTTAGCCTTTAATGTGCCCTAAAGACTAACAATACCTCCAAAGTTTGATCTTTGATTTAAAGGGGTGTGGAGGTGTTTCAATTCATTGCAATCCTTCCAATTTTGGTTCTTGAGTATCCTCCTAGCTCCACTTCTTGGTTGCTTTCATCAAACCCCATTTAGGGTTAAAAAGGCTACTAGCCTAAGAGCCCCCAACTAGGTCTCCTTCTTCAAGAAAACTCGTTGTCTCTCTCAATTTCTCCAAAGAACCCATAATCTTTCTTTGAGGTTCTTGCTTCAAATGGACACCTCTCAAGGATTTTTGAGGTCTTGGGTCTTAACTGTTCGTACAACGCCTCCACTTGAAAATGGACAAAAACTAGGGTTTCTAATCCCTTTCTTGTTGCTTTCAATCTACTAAGTGTTTCACCTACCAAAAGAATTGGTGGAGGTTCCTCCAGTTCACCAGACCTTGGTAAGACTTCCCCCTACCTTCTCAAAAAGTAAATTCAACAAGAATCAATCACCCCTGCAAGTTATGTGCTCTGCACTCCTTGTCTTCCCTAGCTGGACTCTTCCTGGCTCACCTAGGGCAAGACTTTGCCAACAGCTCCTATGCTCACACAAACCCTAAAACCTACCATATTTACACACATTAAGTATAGTCACTATTCCCAAAGGGCCGTACAATTTTTACGGTGGGAAAGTGAGCTAAATCTCCATTTGCTCAAAACTGTCTGGATAAGACCAGCAACAGGATGAAATCAAAACTATTTAGAAACAAAGATTGTAATTGAATAAAGAAGATAATTAATGTCACACAAATCTTGGAAAACTACCAAACTACATTCTACCCAAGTTACAGTGCCAAGATTAATCCATTAAAGCTCACTACAAAGTAAAAATCAGAAAATTCACTCTAAAACACACTGTCTTTTATTGAATTCAAAAACTCCAATCAAAGTAAAATGATTCTAACCCTGCTCTCAGGTCGAGGCACACCTTATATAAGGTTCCTCAATCAGTTATCCTCCTTTGGTTAGACATGTAAGTTACTTTGTGGCAAAGTTGCAAAATGCAACATTTTGCAACTTTTGCCAATTCCTAATAAACCAAGAAAAATGAGTTTCTAAACTCATCCACCCTTCCTCAATTTCTATCCTAGAGATCAAACACATCCTTAAACTAACTTCTCAATTCAATGGTCCACATGACCTTCAAAGTAACATATCAAAACAAAAATTCATTCTAGACTTCCTGCACAAACACTAAGGAATGTGAGGAGAGATCAGTGACACATCAATTCCCTACTTCTTAAACTCAGCTTCATCTACCCAAGTAGCCTCAGATTCTGGCTTGTCCTTCCACTTGATGAGGTGCTCCATGTACACCTTATGCCTTGTAGATTTCTTCACCCTTGACTCCAAGATTCTTTCTGTCAGAAGCTTGTCTTGAGTAGGTAAGGCTATATTGCTTACATCTTTGAAGATATCCCTGCTGTTTTGATCCATGTCATTGACTGTTCCCTTATATTTGATCAGATCAGCTACATTGAACACTGGAGAGATGCCTAAATCTGCAAGTAATGCCACCTTGTAGGCATTCTTCCCATATTTGGCTAATACCTTGCATGGTCCTACTCTTTTCATCTGCAATTTGGTTGATATCCCCTTCTGCAACCTAGATTTGTTGAGGTGGACCATAACATAGTCTCATACTACAAATTGTAGATCCTTTCTAGTTAAATCCACCTTCTCTTTCAACTTTTGAGTAGCCTCGGTGACTATCTTCTTCACCTACTCCTGAATCTCCTTCATGGTATGAGTGAAATCCTCTGCATGTCCACTCCTATGCTCCATAGCTCCTAGGTCTCTGAGCTCACACACACCTCTTGGGTGCATTCCATACACTATTTCAAAAGGACTCTTCCCTGTAGTCTTGTTCACATTGTCATTGTATGCATACTCAGCTTGTGATATGACCAAGTCCCATGTCTATCCATACTCTTTGGTTAGGCATCTTAGAAGGTTACCTAACACCCTATTAACCACCTTTGTTTGCCCATCGGTCTGAGGATGGTAAGCTGATCCAAAAGATAGGTTGGTACCTAATCTACTCCATAGAGTCTTCCAAAAATGACTCATGAACTTCACATCCCTGTCTGATAGAATGCTCAAAGGAAATCCTTGGATCCTTATAATTTCCTCGAAGAAAAGATGAGCAATGTAGCTAGCATCATGTGTAGTCTTGCAAGGGATAAAGTGACTCATCTTGCTAAATCTATCTACCACGACATAGACACTATCAAACCCTGTCTTAGTCTTAGGGAGTCCTACAACAAAATCCATGCTAACACACTCCCATGGTCTGTTGGGAATGGGTAGAGGTTGGTACAAACCTGCATTACTAGCTCCCCCTTTTGCTTTCATACAAACTACACACTACTCCACATATCTTCTGACATCCCTTGGAAACTTGGGCCAATAGTAGAACCTTTGCACTAGTTCCATTATCTTGTTGATACCAAAATGACCACTAAGACTACCATTGTGCTTTTCTTGGATGAGATTCTCTCTCATTGATCCTCTTGGAACACATAACTGATTCCCCTTGAATAACAGTTCACTTTGCAATGTATGCTCTGAGTATTGACTATGAAAATGATTCTCAAAGTTAGAACATACCTTGTAGGCCTCTGAGAAGTCTTCATCTTCCCCATAGAGATCCTTGAAACTTTCTATCCCAATGCTCTTGATTTGTATCTCTTGCACTGTCAGCAATCTACTACTTAGTGCATTTTCCACCTTGTTCAACTGTCCCTTCTTGTGCTTGATGGTGAAAGTAAAAGCTTGGATGTATTCCATCCATTTCAAATGCCTATTACTCAACTTCTCTTGAGTGTTGATATAGCTAAGTGACTGATTGTCAGTAAAGACTACAAACTCTTTGGGTAGAAGGTAATGCCTCCACTTCCTAAGTGACTGAACTAAAGCATACAGTTCTAGGTCATAGGTAGAATACTTTTCCTTAGCTTCATTGAGCTTTTCACTAAAGAATTCTATAGGCCTACCTTCTTGACTTAGCACTCCTACTGCAACTCCACTAGCATCGCATTCCACAATGAATAACTTATCAAAGCTAGGTAACAAAAGTATAGGTTGAGTTACCACTTCTTGTTTTAGTTTCTCAAAACCTTTCTCAGCTTCTTGAGTCCACATAAACTTAGTCTTTAAGCCACCTTTTATTGTATCTAGGACTGGTGCACATATGCCACTAAAGTTCCTTATGAATTTTCTATAAAATTGAGCCAATCCATGAAAACTTCTTACCTTTGTCCCTGTGGTTGGTGTAGGCCAGTTTAGGATAGCTTCCACCTTGCTTGGATCCATCTTTAATGATCCTTGGGATACTACAAACCCCAAATACACAATCTCATGTTTGAAGAACTCAAATTTCTCTAGGTTGATGGCTAACTTCTCTTCTTGCAATCTTCTAAGAACCAACTCCACATGCTTTAGGTGTTCCTATGTTGTCTTGCTGAAGATGAGTATATCATCAAGATATACCACCACAAATATCCATGTAAAGTCTTTGAGCTCTTCATTCATGAGCCTCATGAATGTGCTAGGGGCATTAGAGAGGCCAAATGGCATAACTCTCCACTCATACAACCCATAATTTGTCTTAAAGGTTTTCTTCCACTCATCTCCTTCCTTGATTCTGATCTGATGGTATCCACTCTTGAGATCCAACTTGGTGAAGTACTGAGCTCCTCCAAGACAATCCATCAAATCCTCAATCCTAGGAATAGGAAACCTATACCTTATTGTGATTCTATTTATAGCTCTATAATCAGTGCATAATCTCCACTTACCACCTTTCTTGGTTGCTAAGACCACTGGTACTGCACATGGGTTGATGCTCTTCCTAATCAATCCTTGATCCAAAAACTCCTGCACTTGTCTAGCTACCTTTAGGTTTTGATCCGAGGTAAGCTTGTAGGCTACTTTGTTTGGAAATGAAGCCCCTGGTATGAATTCAATTTGATGACTAATGGCTCTCTTAGGAGGTAAGGTTGCTGGTGTTCCATCACTCACTATATCTTTGAACTGCTCTAACAATTCTTGGACTGCTCCAGGTATGACTATTTTTTTAACCTTGTATTCTTCTTTAGGCTGCAACATAACCACATATCCTTCACCCCCTTGATGTAGTTTGTTAAGGAACTCTTTACCACTACTCAACAAGACACTAGGTGTCTTTAACTGTCCTTCTTCCTCATCTAACAGGGACTGCAACTTAAATGTCTTCCCATCTTTCTTGAAAGAAATGGTGTTCTCTTTTCCATCATACATGGCACTTCTGTCATACTGCCATGGTCTACCCAATAGTAGATGGCATGCATCCATGGGTAACACATCACAAATCAACTTATCCTTGTACCCTCCAATGGAAAACTCCACCGTTACTTGCTCATTGACAAGAACACTCTACCCTTTGTTCAACCATGTCACCTTGTAGGGATTAGTATGGGGTATTTTCTCTAATTTCAACTTCCTTACTTCCTCTTCTGAGATGATGTTATTTGTTGAACCTGAATCTACAATAACCTTACACACCTTACCAATTATTTTGCATCTCACTCTAAATAAAGCTCTTCTTTGTTTTGGCTCTTCCTTGACTAGTTGTCTGATCAAAACTCTCCTAACATCAGATGCTCCCCCATTTTTTATTCTATGTGACTGACCTCTAGTGATTTAGTACTCATGGTGTCCTCTTGAGCATATGCCACTCTCTTCTTAGTGCTTGATGAAGATGCTTTCTCTGGGCACCTATAAGTTGGATGTCCTACTTGTCCACAATGGTAACACTTCATATTAGCAAAGTAAGAATTACTCCTACACGCTCCTCTTCCTCTATTTGATACTCCTTGAGATCCTCTACCTCTTCCATAACCTCCTCTAGAAGTTGTTTCACTTCCATGCTCAGTAAGTTTTGACTCTCCCTGATTTCTTTGTTCATTCCCTCTACCTTGGTATCCACCTCTCTATCCTCTTTGATCTCTACCTTTGCCTCTACTCTTAGAAGCTTGGTCTTGTTTCCTTTTGCTTCTTTCCTCAATATTTATAGCTAATTGGTAACATTGGTGTACTGTCTTAGGACTTTTTAGAGTCATCTCCTCTTGGATGTTCCACTTCAAGCCATTAAGATACCTAGCCACCTTGAGAATTTCATCTTCTGAAACATTAGACCTCATACAAAGTTTTTGAAACTCCTTAGTGTAAGTGTTCACATCTTGGTCTCTTTTCCTCAAGCTCTATCTTTTCTTGTGCAACTGAATCTCATAATCATTTGGAATGTATGCTTCTCTTACCTTGGCAACCATACCTTTCCAAGTAGAAATAGGCTTCTTACCTTCCTTTTCCCTCTCTGTTTGAATGAACTTCCACCATGTCAAGGAAGAACCTCTTAGTCTTGAATTTTCCACCTTCACCTTCTGTGCTTCAGTGACTCCATCAAATTCAAAATGGTTTTCCATTCCCTCTATCCAATCCATGACTAGATCAGCTTCCATTTTCCCACTAAATAGTGGTATGCCTTCAAGTGATTTTCCACTCAAAGCCTTCAATGCCTTCAAGAAAGGCTCTTCTTTCAAATCAGGGTCAAGTTCAGGGATCTTTTCTTCCTCTGCAACCTCTTCTTTCTTTGGTACCCTTCCTTCGAACTACACATCATTCAATGCTTGCTCAAGTTGGTCTATTATTTCCCTTAATAGCCTATTGTCTTCCTCTTGTCCTTCGACCATCTTGGCCAATTCTGCATTTGTCACCATGATGGTAGAATCGCTAGACTCAACCTTTGACATATATTATTAGATCCCAAATCTTTTGCTTGCTCTGATACCAATCTGATAGGGAGGGGGTTGGAGGAGTCAATCACAGATTCCTGCTCTAGGTCTTGCTTGCAAGACCTCCTTGGTGTTTTACTTCACCACCTTAACCTATAGGACCCTTCTCATGTTTAGGTACCCCTAGTTCTCCTGGCCAACCCCACTACCATCGCCATTCAACCAACCAAGTCAATCTTGGTGCAATAGCTCTAACTCTTCCTTAGCCTTTAATCTTCCCTAAAGACTAACAATACCTCCAAAGTTTGATCTTTGATTTGCAGGGGTGTGGAGGTGTTTCAATTCATTGCAATCCTTCCAATTTTGGTTCTTGAGTATCCTCCTAGCTCCATTTCTTGGTTGCTTTCATCAAACCCCATTTAGGGTTAAAAAGGCTACTAGCCTAAGAGCCCCCAACTAGGTCTCCTTCTCTGAGAAAACTAGTTGTCTCTCTCAATTTCTCCAAAGAACCCACAATCTTTCTTTGAGGTTCTTGCTTCAAATGTACACCTCTCAAGGATTTTCTAGGTCTTGGGTCTTAACTATCTATACAACGCCTCCACTTGAAAATGGACAAAAACTAGGGTTTCTAAGCCCTTTCTTGTTGCTTTCAATCTACTAAAGCAGCAAGAAAGGGCTTAGAAACCGTAGTTTTTGTCCATTTTCAAGTGGAGGCATTGTGTGGATAGTTAAGACCCAAGACCTCAAAAATCCTTGAGAGGTGTCCATTTGAAGCAAGAACCTCAAAGAAAGATTGTGGGTTCTTTGGAGAAATTGAGAGAGACAACCAATTTTCTCAGAGAAGGAGACCTAGTTGGGGGCTCTTAGGCTAGTAGCCTTTTTAACCCTAAATGGGGTTTGATGAAAGCGACCAAGAAGTGGAGCTAGGAGGATACTCAAGAACCAAAATTGGAAGGATTGCAATGAATTGAAACACCTCCACACCCCTGCAAATCAAAGATGACTTTGGAGGTATTGTTAGTCTTTAGGGCAGATTAAAGGCTAAGGAAGAGTTAGAGCTATTGCACCAAGATTGACTTGGTTGGTTGAATGGTAATGGTAGTGGGGTTGGCCAGGAGAACCAGGGGTACCTAAACATGAGAAGGGTCCTATAGGTTAAGGTGGTGAAGTAAAACACCAAGGAGGTCTTGCAAGCAAGACCTAGAGCAGGAATCTGTGATTGCTTCCTCCAACCCCCTCCCTATCATTAGGTTTCAAAAGTTAAATTTTATTTGTAAAACACAATTCAAGGTTCATTTTTTCATTTCTATTAAAAAATCTTTAGGTTTCATTGCATTTTTTCATCTATTTTTACAATTAATCATTTCTACTATAACAGGAAAAAAATGCTCAAAATGTGAAATAAATTCAAAAAAACATGTTAAATTCACTTATTTTCTTCACAATTTCAATAAAAAATGGAAAAATGCAAAAAAATAGGGCGCGGGTGAGTACCTGTAGTTGTTTGTGGGGGTCATTGTTGCCTGTACTTGGGATCCCGTCCACTGTGAAATGAACTCTATTTGTTTTTAAAAAAAAAAATAGCAATATAAAATGGGATCTTGATTTCTAGAAAATGGGATGCCGATTTTTACAAATCGGGATCCCATTTCGTAGTAATCGGGATCCCATTCCTTCTCCATTGGTTCGAGGTCCTATAGGAAATGGGATCCCAATTTTTAAAAAGTGGGATCTTGTTTCATGTTTAGGCTCGGGATCCCATTTATTAAAATCGGGATCCCATTTTTGCAAAGCCGATTTCAATTTTTTGGCTAAGGAAAAAACTTCCACGTTTTGTGGACTCAACTTTGTGCACTTACCCTAATATGATCCTCCTTTATTTTCTATTACATCACAGTGTAGTTAGAAAACCAAAGTTCAAATCCTACAAAAGTCCCAAAAACATACATTTATAGATCCTCATCTTGGATATTTTTTGTTAATGTAACTAACTCCTTTTCGAGTGGGAGTTTCACAAATCATCACCTAATTCTTGCATAAATGAGCCTAAGAATTTATAGATATTTTAATAATATCATAATTACATTACTCCAATCGATTTTATTTTGATAGGTGAGTGCATCACCGTTTCCTGTATGTAAGCCTCGTGGCTTCTTATATGTGTGTGAAACCTTCAAATTCAGCATTTAACTATATCCTTTGTGTGATCATACTTGTGAAAAATAATTTAATTAAGGGATACCACTCAAATCCAGAGCTCATCCAACTAGGAATTCAATAAAATTACATCATATCAACTTCTATCTTCATTTAATTTTAGAGTAATTTCCAGTGTCCTTGTAGTTGCTAGATGCTCCTGAGAAAATCCTCCAAAATTTACCTCTCAATTATGAAATCTAACTTCTATAAATTTAGGAGATTTTCATTCATTTTCATATATTGGAATTTCATTATCTTAGGATGTCAAGTACTTTGAGTGATGCCACCTCGAAGAGTGATTTTATATTGAGATTATAAAATGCAACTTGGTTAGGCGACTAGTAGTAGACCAACGTAAAGAGATGTTCCTCATCAAGAGTGACATAGGAATTATTAGGAAGATTATTGTGGAGAACTTCCTTTCCTAAGTGCATGTTCAAAATTTTGTGCTCCTGGAATGATTCTTGTACAACATCATCCACACATCTGGAATGTCGGAGTGGGGCACTAGAGCTGTAGAATGTCAAATCAGGCCAATGTAACTAGCCAGGGTAAATGTAGCTACGATGAACCTCAATGAATAGCCATGAGTTGGCCTAGTTGGAGATGCCATTTTCATTGCCATGACTCTTCAGCATGAACACATGAATGAAGTTGTCGGTCTCCTCCATGTTGGTCTTAAATGCAATGAAATGGAGCTATTTTCCAATTTTGTTAACTGAAAGAAAAAAATCTATTTTTGCCAGCCTAGATTGAGAGGATGCAGGAAGTAGTGGAGGGAATTTGAATCCTAATGTTTATTTTGTGTGTGTAAAGAAATGTACTGAAAATGATCCTTTTTTATGTAATACCATATATAGTTATAGTTATTTTCACGTACATTTGGTATTCCCTATTTTTTCTCAATGTGTTCACTTTTTCCTATAATGCTTTCTTTCCTATTCTATAGTTGTACTAGATTTCAATAACCTCTAGTTTGTTTTAATGTTGCAAAATTGATAATTTCTTGTCGTCGTTGAATGTTCATGTATGGATTTTATTTTGGTACTGTTCTTTATTTATCAATACTTTGAAAGATATTGGATTGAGAATAATATGGATGAAACAGTATCAGGTCCCGATGAGGTTTTGAGAACCTCATCAGAATCCGACATAGCTATGAAACTTCCTTATTTTCCACCTTATATATTTTCTTCAAAGTGAATATTGAACAATTAGATTTTATTTGAAAAGACCACTCACAAAAAATCCTTTACTATTAGGAGACAGATATGTTTTTGAAATCCTTTCAAGCACTAAAAAAGGTTTCAAAACCTTTCAAAAGTTCTGAACCAGAGCTAATTCCCTTTTCACTTAAATCCTCTGTTTTAATCGACACTCAATGAGGTTGTGAAAACCTCATCAGTCTCTGATATTGCTTTCAAAACTTGATTGAAACGGTGATATTGAAGCTTTACTTTGAAATATCGGGCCAAGGAGTGGTTGTGACAACCTCATCAAAACTCAACGAGGTTTTGAAAACCATGAGAGAGAGACCAACAAGTTTTTACTTAGGAAAAAATTTGAACGAGTGGAAACGATTTTGGGAGTATGGTTGAAACTATGGTAACGATGGCTCTCACTAGGGACAAGGACTACAAGGATGAAGCAAGGGACCTATAACCATAACATTAGATTAGTGTTTATCCATTGGGCTACAAATTCAAGCACTAAATTAGAAGTCTGAGGGAAAACTAGAAATAGGACAATAGAAAAAGATTAAGGACTAATAGCACACCAAAATTTAAGGATATATACATGGCAGGGGAAACCCTACCTCCATAGAGATTCAGACTAGTCATACAAAACAATTGACTGATTGTGAGAAATACGACTCATTGTGGTAGAGGAAATTATTTCCATGTGATACTTGGAGGCTAAGAAATAATAAGCAAAACCAAAAGAGGTTCTCTTGATAGGAGAATTTTTTTTGAGTGAATCTATTCACAAATAATCACCCTTCATCATATGTTTCAATTACCTTGTGAACATAGGTTTGCACATTACTGCCTATGTCCCAATCCAATACCTCTGAAAATTTAGTATTTTGTATGTAAAAAGGAAACCCATGGTCTTGATCTAGATTTGAATCAATTTGAGTCCCAAACAGTTGAAAGATGTGAATTCCCCTATCACTCCCAATAGACATGAGTTTTTTGCTTACTCGAGTGTTTCCCATAAGTTTTGTGAAACTATTTTTAGTAAATCCTTTGCCCCTTTTTAACTTACACTATGTTTCACAAATTCTTCCAACTGCAATGAGTATAGGGACAATGGTCTCCGAGTTCTAAATTGGAAGTATGGGTGAGATCACAATACTATATCTCACTTTTTGGCCAAGATGAACATTTATATCAACATTTTTAACTAAATCTTCACCTTCTAAGACCTATAGTAGTTTAACCGTAAAGAATTTGAAGATGATGTGAATTAGTGATTTGTGGAAATTTGTGTATAGATTCCAAATATATATATTTTAATTTTTTTCTTAAATAAATCATGATTCTTTCAACATCTCATTTAATAACTAGTTTTAAACAGTAAACAATTTTCAAAACGTAATGTTTATGTCGTCAAACATAACTTATTTCTAGAAAGGATAAAATTCTAATTTTTAAAATATAGATTCTTAACATCAATATCTAGGGAAAGGATATTTTTTTCATAATTTTTTGTTACATTATTTTTTAATTAATTTTTTAAGTCACTGTAACTATAATTTGGACATAGGTGTATGTCATTAAACATAACTTATTGTGTATATATCAAAATCCTTTTTTTTTTGTGACACAAGGACATCAATACCTAGGGAAAATGTATTTTTTGAATTTTTTTTACAATGGTTTACCATTTTTCTTCCTCTGTAGAACGAAAAAACTTAATGTTTGGTGAAAAACCTATGTTCAATAAAAGTTGAAAATTAAATACATGATAAAATGAAAACATATCAAAACTATACTTGTTGGAAAGATCATTTCAAGGGCTACAACCTTGCAAAATATAATTTCTAAATGACTTTATTTAATCCCTCAAAAGGTAAAGAAAAAGTTTATTTTCCAACATTTTGATAGGTGTGAAGGAGACTCCATGTGGGTATGATTTAATACTAGAGGGGTTCTATCCAAGGGGGTTTGATCTAAGGGGGTCTTATCTAACCCTCTTCAATTAAAACACTTTAGAAAGAACCTCTCAAGGCTTAAATCATTAGTATTTTTAAAAATAAGTAATTTCAGGAAAAAATTAGGATGTCCCAAAAGTGAGACACACTATTGTGGTAGCACCCTATGAGGAAAAGCAATTGTGGTGGGACAATTCTCTGCATTTTTTTCTCCTTTTATTCCATTGTCATCCCAATGTTCTATTGTCTCATACTTCGCTTCATGGTCCTCACTTTTGAAGTCAATTTCTTCACACATTACATCACAACAAGGTGAGAGTATACTAGAATCCAAAAGCTCAAACAAAGGATTATCCTGATTTGGAAAGCTTCATAAAAAATATCTTGTAAAAATAATTGATTAGAATAACTAGACCAATTTATGATGTTCTCCTTTTTGGCCATTCCTACTTGCTCATGGGTCTTTGTAGTTACTGATTCCTCATAAAAAATTTCAATAGATTTAGATGTTTTATATTTAGATGGTATATATAATGAAGAAGGGGTACTTGGTGATTTACTGTTTTCACTCTATAGTTGATTTTTTATTCCACCCTTAGCTGCATAACACACCCCATGTTCATCTATACTCCTAGGAGCAAGGACCACCATTTTCTTATCTTCTCCACAAATAAATTCATCATCAATGAATTACAGGCACAAATTTGGAATAAGAGTTATATTTTGCTCTTCAAGATCAAGCTGTGTACCAATTTGAGGAAAGGAATTTGTCAAATCATAAATAATTCTTTTTTGGATGGGTGGATCCTTAATATTCATCAAGACATCTATTGAACTTGCATCAATTTCTTCAAATGTAAAATCCTCAAACTTTGGGGTATATAGTGATATCAGTGACTGTTAATTTCTATTTAAGTCCTAAATATCCATATTGGTAGGAGATTTCCCAGTGATTGCTACAGATGAAGTAAAAGGTGTCATACTTGCTAATTGTACCCAGGGGTAGTAATATTCTTCATCGCTTGAGGAATCAAAATCATCTTAATTTTCACCATTTTATATCTCAACATTAAAATATTTAATTCTCCCATTACTTTATTATTTTGAAAATGTTCTTGATCGAAAATAGTAAGATTAAAACATTCAATAGGAGAACATAAAATATTTGATGGGCACACATGTTGAGGATCCAAAGACTTATACTTTTGTATCCTACCACCTTGAACACATTCCTCAACTTGATTTATTTTTCATAACCCAAAAAAAATCAACCCATATTCAATATTAACAACCCCTTTTTGTTCTTGCACAAGGTTCAACACACTTTATCTTGTTTCAAAATAAATTGAATATCATGATGCAACGTAGAGATAAAAAATTGAAATTGGTTTAGCTTACTTGGCTGATTAGGTTGAGGAATCTACTTCAAAACTTTGTTGAAACAATCTATGAAATATTTGATTAATTCTTCCTCCTTAATTTGATAAAATTGACACAAAAAAGAGCCAACATCAATCACACATTTAAATCTATCAAGGAATATTTTCTCCAAGCTATCCCATTCAGTTATGCATCTATACTCTAAGTTTTGAAACCATTTAGCAACATGTTCGACAAGGATTTCTAAAATAGTCTAATGAATACATCTTCTTCCTAAACTACTAGAATTCCACATGCAATGATGAACGCCTAAGTATGATTCTTCATGTCTTTTGAGCTCTCTCCAGTGAACTTTATAAAGTGTTTCCTTGACCTAAGGGGTAGGACTATGTACTAAGGCATAGCTAAGGGTCCAAAGAAATTTCTCCAACATTGAGGCAACATGGTGGTCATAATACAAATTGGTATCTATTACTAGGAGAATTTTCTAGAGTCACCAACTTCACTTTAGGGGGAGTAACTTCATTAATTTTGGGGAAGTTCTTCCTACCTCAAGACTCCTTCATGAGTCAGTTTCTTGATGGGGCATTTTCATTTGGTGGAGGATTTTGATTACAATTTGGATTAGGGCAAGGGAAAGGATCCCATACAATTTCTATTCTCTGAAATATTTCAACTAACCTATCATGGGCATTCATCGACCACTGTGCTAAATCATCTTCTTCTTCAAGAACAAAATTTACTCTCATATAATCTACAACACTTCTCTATCTCTAGGCTAAGGTATTTAATTGATAAATGATGTCCTCATGTTCTACCTACATCCAATCAAGATTTGTCTATAATATAGGAAAATCATTTTCATTTGGAAGAACCATATTGATTCATAACAAGGCAACCATTGCAATTTCTCATTTGATCCCTAGAAGAGTCACCAAAAATTGTTAGCACAAACATATTTGTCTTTATGTGTATATATTGATTAACAACTCCATAGCCTATTAAATAAAGACACAGTTCCTAACAAAATGGAGAGATCGCCATTTCATTGGTGATCTTTCTCTAAATTTTGATGAGGTACAACTCCTTCGAATGGTTCAATTAACTTTAAATGGGTATGCTTTTAACCAGAAAGTAGGAAAGGCATACTAACACTGATTCATATCAATGAGATCAATGTGATAAACTTAGAATGAATACTATCAATCTCTTAACTCAAAGATTAAGATTTCAACAATAGATATAATAGTTTCTCAAATAGGACTTTTCTTAATTTCAAAGGAGATGAACGTAACACCAAGTACCCAATTCACAAAATTATATTTAAACACCAATATTGCATTCACAATTCAATACTCACAGATAATGAACAACTTAAAAAACTAAAACAAATCCAATATGATCCTCCTTTATTTTATATTACATCAAAGTGTAGTTAGAAAACCAAAGTTTGGACCCTGCGAAAGCTGAAAAATATATTTATAGATCCTCATCTTGGATCTTTTCCATTAATGTAAACGACTCCTTTTCGAGTAGGATTTTCACAAATCATTACCTAACTCTTGCATAACCAATCCTAAGAAGAATTTATGTCTATTTTAAGAATATCATAATTGCATTACTCATGTAGACATAAAATTGATCTAGGCCTACAAGTTCTATTTTCTCCATATTTCTTCCTAACATAATTAAAATATTTAATTATGTCCTATGGTCCGATTTCAACTATTAATTAAATAATTCTTAATTATTTAATTAATTCATGTCTTTTATTCCTCCTGATTATTTAAATAAATAAATTTTATTTATTTATTTAAATGTGTCGCTAATTTTCTAATGTCTCTCCATAATTAAATAAATTCTTAAATTTATTTAATTATCTTTTGTCCATTATTTCCTACTGATTATTTAAATAAATAAATTTTATTTATTTATTTAAATACGTCATTAATTTCTAAAAGTCCTCTTATAATTAAATAAATTATTTAATTTATTTAATTATTGTCCACTTTGGCCTTTTCCTAATTTTAAATAAAATTATTTATTTAAAATTGTCCACCTTCTAATTTTCTCTCCAAGTAAATAATTTAAAATTAATTATTTACTGTCACATGGTCCCACCTTTTGAATTAAATTAATTTTCTATTCAAAATGTCAACTTTCCTCCATAAATTAAATAATTTCTAATATTGTTTGATTTTCCAGCTCTTTCTTTTTTCATGCCATTCTTATCTCCTTGTCACATGTAATCTTGTCCTTTGATTTGATTTTTCTAAAATCAAATCTTAACCATTCATTTCAAATTCTAACCTAATATTTCCCTAACCCTAATTGTGGGTTGTCACATTCAATCTTAACCATTGATCTTAGGGCATCTCTAAACTTTCAATCTTGGACATTCATCCAAAATTGACTTTTCTATAAAATGGCAATTTTGGCCTCATTTGACACACTTCATACATCTTGGCATTTCTTGACTTCATGCTTTAGAGATTTTCATGCTTTAGGATTGCTTCATAGTTGCTTCATAGTTGCATTGTGTAGCATTTTGATAGAATCCTTCAACATTTGCTTAGGACATTGGCATAGTCATAGGTTGCTCATCAAAAATCTAAAGGCAATTATCTACTTGTAGCAAATAGAGAAGGTGCAATGAAGGTTAATCATGGAGGTTGAAGAAATTTGGTGAGATCTTTCTTTGCTTTCATGTTTTTACTCCTTTGTTCTCCATTGCTTTCTTTGGGTTATTTTGTTTATGCTTATAATGTTGACCTGGTAATTTTCCCTAAGCTACATTGGTGAACTTGACGTGGAAACACTCATTTTTGTAGTTTTTCGTACAATTTTTGTGTTTTTATAGGTACAAGTACGAAACACCACATTTGCAGATTTCTAAGCTGCATCACGATGTATTCAACCTGCAGAATGACACATCCACTTTGTTGAGATGCAGTTGCTAACCAGAATGCCGCATGTGCTCTATTGTGATGCATTTGCAGGTCTGAACGATGCATACGCAGGCTGCTATGCATTTTCTCTACATATCGATGCATCTGCGTTGTAAATTCCAACCCTCGGCTCTGTGATGCATTTGCTTCGCAAAATGATGCATTTGCCTGGTAAAAAATTTACTTTTGGGTTTTTGCAGAATTTTTCAGATTTCTTTTTCTATTAGTAGCTTAGAGGTTTTTTGGGTTACTAATATTCTATTTACAGCATGTGGCGAGGATTCTAACCTTGGTTTTTGATGATTTTCTAGTTCTTTTTCAATTCCTTAATCAAACAAACCATCACAAACAATTTGCATTCACATTTCATTGGTTAAAATGAGCATGACTCATGGGCTTAAAATGAACACAATCTTGCATTGAAATTCATAAGGCTAAAATTTACATGCATTTTCATGTCATGGGCTTTAAATGAACTTTATTTGTTTCACATCAAGTTAAAAGTTTAAAATGAACAAAGTTTTTTAGGTTTTTTCCACACACTTTATTTTGGTTAATTAAAAGGAACAAGCTTGTGAGTGTGAGTTGATAGTTTTGTGTATGCAATCCCCTCACGCCTTAGTGTGATCTTGGGTGAACAAAAACAAAGCTTTCAATTTTTCTTTTGTTATTTAACCTTAGAGGGGCCTGCCTCGAAAGAGGGAATGACTCCAACCAGTTTTTCGCTCGGGCTGGTATATAAAAGGATAATACTAAACCATCAAAGTCCTCATGGTATGTAGGCCTTAGCCGTGTAGTGTCATTCGAAAATAGGTACCTACCTTTTCTTTTAAAGGTATAAGAGCCCCTAGTAGAGTGATTAAATCCTTAAGTGGCTTGCTATACACTCACGAGGTGCCATGTCCCCGAGTATCTACTAGAACCCTCTTGTGTAGTGGCAAAAAACCCATCTATTCGCTAGTGCAACAATGATCATTGCCAAGGAATCCACATTCTCGTAGTTCTTAGTAGAGGTGTAAAGCCTACCATGGGAGATTTATGGGGGCTTGAAGCTTGGTTGACCCGAGAAGTCAATGCAATCTAAGGGGGAGCCAGTGTGGCCAAGCTTCTAGATCACCCGCTAAGAATAAGTGTGGCTAGGGAAACCCATGTGGAATCCAGTGGATATAGTCCTTGCCTAACCTAGGATTGTGCTTGTCTTCATTGTGCATGTTTTCAAAACTTCAAAGACAAAACATTGTGTTTTCCAAGTGTCTTCTGAGACATTGAACAAATAAACACCTTTCACAGACCTGGAAACGCTCACTCAAACTGAAACAATTCTAAAAAATTTCCAAAATTGCAAACAAATAGAACCTTTATTTAGCCTGTAATGCATTTGCTATTTTGTGCAACACATTCGCCATTTTGAAACACATTTGAGACTTTTTGTGCCCCAATCGCTCTGCTAAGCCGCATTTTCTCACTAGAACAACACATTTAACTATATCACAACACATTTTCTTTCCAGAACACCGCAATTGACATGTTGAACTGCATTTGTGATCTGTAACACCGCATTTGCTGAAATTGTGACGCATTTGACAAATTGCAATGCACTCCCAACCTGAAATGACACAATTTCCTATCATTAAAAAAAACATTGTTACTATCCAAAACTCGAGTCTGAACATTTTTAAACTACTTTTAGACATCTTTTTCCAGTGGCCTCTGTTAAAAACTAGACAAGGAATTGCTCAAATCTTCCTTTCTTGCATCTTTTAGCTTGCATTTTCCCATAGGTTCATCCTTGCAAATTGTTAGTTGCACCCTTAGAGTCCATCATCATCATTTCTAGCAATAAACCAGTCTTTAGGTCCTCACTTTTGCAGACTTTGGAATAGGAAAACTTACCATACTTTGCAAAATATTTTCCTTCAAAAGTAGGTTATCATTGGACTTAGTCAAAATAATTTCCTTTAGTCATTTTCCTTTTGTGAGGCCTTTTCAACTCAAAAGACTAGTTAGGAAACCTCACTTTGTCATCTTATCATTTTCATTTAGTCATACCAACAAGTCCTTTGATGATCCAAATTGAGATATAGACCAAGCTTTAAGTGGTTGAGTAAACCTTTTTTTTTAAGTCCATCAAAATTGCTTAGACCTTTGCATATTTTAGTCATTTTAGTCCTCATTTTGCATCCCTTATCCTAAAAAATAATGTCATATCATTTCCTTTCATACAATTACTTTTCATTATCATCCTTTCCTGATTTGAGCAAATCCTTATATGGTTGAGACTAGGCTCAAAAGGAAAAGAAGAAAAATGGACCCTTTTGGACAAGACACCAACCCCTATAATTTCTCTAATGACATGAACCAAAACAAAAACTTGGGGGAACCTTTCATCAATCCTTTCAATGACATGAACATGCCATCCTCTTCACACAACCCCTTTGAACCATGCATACGTAGAGACGGAAATGGACATGTATTCTTGGAAGACTTAGAAGCTTCCGCACAAAACCCCAATGTGGCCTATTTTGTGGAAGAACTTATCTTGCAAGATTCAGATAGATATCTAGCCATGCTTTTAGACCAAGGGGCCAAATTACCACGAGGGTTTGGCATCAACACCTTAAGATCAGCCTCTCCCAATCATAATGCAAATAATAATGAAAACAATACTTCCAACACCACCCAACCTCTTTCAACACCACAACACAATGCCAGCAATACTTTCATTGGTGCCACCACAAAAAAATGTGACAAAAACCATCAATGTTACCTCTAATGGCACCTCCTCTCAAAATACTTCTAACACGGTCAACACAACATCCATTAGAGCAACATCAACCTATTGGCATATGGCTTCTAGTGTTGTCATTGATGGCAACCTAAGTCATTGATCTAGTACGCACTTTAGCATCTGACCATACCAGGAGACAGAGTAAAGAACAGTGTATCCGGCTAAAGTTGAATATGTCAATCTATTTGCATTATCAGCTTACCAGTTTGGGTTGTGGATCTCAGGGAAGATCATTGGGTTTTTGGAATGTCTTATTCTCAATTTTTGTGTCGTCGCATCAAGTGGTGAATGAGTTAGGAGATCCGGTCATTCGATTTTCTAATCAATAGTGCTAGAAGACCGACTAAGTGAATGTGGGATGTTGTGGATGTTCAAGGTGTAATTGTTTGGAGTATTTTTGTATTGGAGATTTTGTTTTGGGTCCTCACTATGCTATGATTGACTTTGGTGGATGCACATTAAATGGTGTTCATGATTTGAGCCGACAGTTGGTAAATATTTTCTATTTTATTGAAGCTGACATGAAGCGATTAAATCCTTAGTAGCAGATATATATAAGAGATCGGTTATTTCATTTTGAGGTGTGTTCAATGCAATTAATGTGTGTTGCAAATTTCAAAAGGTCAGTTGAGAGATTATGCACAGTTTCACTTGTGTAGAAGAGGATTTTGTGAAGCGAATTGAGGTAGAACAGAGCAGAAGTGCATAATCAGACAGAAGGTCCACAATTCGATCTATGAGCCTAACTAGAACTGTAACCAGGCATTTGTAGATATTACTTTCTCAGTTCAACTCTTTTGATGTAATCCAAATCTTTTGTAAGGAAGTGAGCCTTCCTAATTTTGAGCAATGAGCTCTAGGCAGTGTGCCTGAATGCAAGTGCATTCTCATTTTGTAAAACACTTATATTTGAGTACTCAAATTGTGGATTGACCTCCACCATGGTTTTTCCCCTAATAGGGTTTCCATGTAAAATCCTTGTGTTATGGTGTTGTGGCTTATTGTTTTATGTTCATGCATCTTTCTTTATATTGAATGTTATAGGCACTTGAGAGATCAGATTAATAAAGTTAGAAATTGCACAACAATGATTCACCCCCTCTCTCAGTGTTGCTTGATTCCAAAAATTGGTATCAGAGCTAAGTTCCTCAGAAGAAGTTTAACAACTTGAGGTGGATCTTGGAATGTAATTGACTCTGGTATTCTTCAGCAGTAGCTTTTGGTGGCACTTGATCATCTTGATCAGTCCAAAGCAGAAGTCTGGGAATTGAAAGAAAATCTTAAGGATGCTGAGAAATTCATTCAAAAATTGAAGGATCAGATTATTAAGTCCAGGGAGAAGAGAAATGATCTTTGTGACTAGATTAAGAAAAAAGAGAGAAAAAGCATGGATGATGTTCACCTAAATCAAACCTTTAAGGACATAACTAAAGAATGTGAAAAGCTTTCCAGAGACAATGCTACCCTAAAGCATGAGATGGAATCAATGGTAATGAAGTTGACTAAGGAGATTGGATAAAGAAAGAAGAATGAGGAAAATCTTGCCCAGTCCCTAAAAGAAAGATCTGATGAATGCAACATAATTAATGGAGAATTCATTCAGTTAGAGATTGAACTGTAACAATCCAGAAACAATGAAGAATATAATGAAAAAAATATTGTTATTCTCAGGGATGAACTTGCTATTGCAAATGAATACAAGGATAAGTTCACGATTAGCTCAGTTAAGCTTGATGAGCTGAATCAAGGCCAAAAGAATGGAAATGACAAGTGAGGTCTTGGATATGAGAAAGGAGAAAGTTCCAGATCTAGACAAAGGAATTTTAGGCAAGGAAATCAGATGAACAAAGCAAAAGGGCATCTGGTAAGACAACCTAGTGCTCAAAAGTTTAATGGATACTATTTTTCTTGCAATAAATTTGGTCATATAGCTGCTCAATGTAGAAGTAAAATGAAATTAAGTGATCCATCATTCTCCAGTCAGTGTTTCAATTGCAATAAGTTTGGTCATAAGTCAATTGAATGTATAAATATGTCAAACAACTCTGTCAATAGAAGGAATGTTAAATGTTATACCTATGGAAGATTTGGGCATATTGCTAACTAGTGCAGATCAAGAAGAAATCAATGGAATGAATAGCCTGGATAAGGAAATGTTGTGTGTTTCAATTGCAATAAATATGGTCACATTGCAAGATTCTGTAGAAACAAAAATACGGATAGAAGAGGTCTGGCATACAAAGGAAGAAACACACAGAAAGATGATAAAGGAAAAGGGAAAGTGACTCTGGATGAAATAAGAGATCAGATGAAGAAGACATGGGTGAAGAAGAGTCCCTCTATTGCAAGAAATAAGCTAGCACAAGAACCTTCTTTTGGTAATTCCTCTAGGAATTTATTTTGGGCCTCTAGCCTAGGGGGAGCTGTTAAGAAAATCCTTTTCCCCCTATTGATAGTTGACACCGGGATGTGGATGAGTGCAGTGAATGTAGTGATGATCTATAGATGTTGTTGAAATAGTTGGAAAGAGTATTATGCTAAGTTGAAGTTCTGCAGAAGAGTTATCTACAGATGTTAAAATAGTTGGAAAGAGTATTATGCTGAGTTGAAGGTCCGCATAAGAGTTATCTTTCACAGTGTATGGAATAGGGTATTCAGATGAGTTACGGAAAAATAATTTATTACAACAAAAGTTAGGTGTGTGAGTTATAAAAAGCAAGTTGAAACCCTTATTTTCCACTTTATATCGAAGAAAAGAAGAAGGAGAGCACTTTGTATTAGAATTTCGAAAGCGTATTCAGCGGTGGAACCCTAATCCATCAAGTACTCTAGTTGTATTGAGAAATTTCAATCTAATTTGGTGTGTGGTTGAAGAAATTATTTTCAAGACATGTGTATGAAAGGTAAAATGGAACAAATCAAAAAAATGATAAACCTAGATGAGTATAGCAGTGAGAAGATTAGAGATGCAAGAAACATGTTGTCACATGATGAATTGAAATGGCTGAAAGAAGCAAAACACAAAAGGTTGGATATTTAGAGTGAATTCCCCTATTTTGTAAATGTAGAAATCATTGATTTTATTCTGGATAGATTGAATAATGATATTCTAGCTCTAGATAAACCCTACCATATCTCGAAAGAAGTGATTGGAATTATAATTGGGTTATGCAAAGTTGGGAATGTGTCGAGGAAGAAGTCAATCCAAAATAAAGAAGTCAAAACACTAACTAGAGTTATTGGAGATCAAAGGGCATCGATAATCTCCACAATTAGAGATTCAGTGACAAGGTACATTGCGCATGGAGTATCCTACAAAATCTTTTTCAGAAATAGAGAAGGTGCAACTTCGGTAGGTGTTGTTTATATTTCACACAAGATGATAATGGAAGATCATTATTTTGACCTTTGCGGATTACTGAAAGATCAACTGATGGAGAACGTGCAATTAACAAAGAAGACAGATTACCCTTTTAGGTTTGGCACTTTGGTTATATGCCTTGTGATGTATTTTTTGAATTGCTTACCACTGAACAACAACGTAATATGGGAAGAGAGTGAACCAGTTTGCAAGACAATTTACAGATACTCTAACAATTTGGCAAACTGTGATCAAGTATATGAAAGTTTCTTTAAAGGTTTGCTAAGAAATTTTGGCTCAATTGGTATTCCCATTCCGGTAAGGGCACTTGAAGTTGGTTCCTCCTCTGGTGAGATGGAGAGAAAGAAGAAAAGAGAAAAATAAATTGTTGTATGTACTCCATTAGCATGCAAGACTCCAAGAGTTGAAGGGAAAGGAAAAGAACAAGTGATTGTGAACATACTAGATGAGGAATCTGATAAGGAAACTTAGGACACCTTAAGAAAAGAACTGGGAATAGCTGAACTGGAACAAAAAAAGGAAATGACAAAAGAAAGTGAAGAAGAAGGTGATTTAACCAAATAAGAGCTATTGTAGCTCATTCATGAGGAATATGGAATGCAAAAAATTTCCAACATATGGTCTATCAGACCTTCATATGAGCAAGACATGATTTTAAATGTACTAAGTGCTCATCTTGTGCACAATCATATCAAATTGGAGATTTTATAGAATATGTTGCTAAAAGGGATGATTGAATGCATCAAGGAAATCACAGACTCTGAGTCTTAAAACAAGGAAGAAGAAGAAGTAATCCTACACCTGAAGAAGCAGTACAGATTGTCACTCACCAAGATAAAAAGGCACATGAATCAACTAAGGAAATGCATAAGAAAAACAAACAAACTCTATAACTATTGTCTTTGATGGCCTCATGCAATCAGCAAGTACAAAGAAAAGTAGGAACAAATTGAAATAGAGTTGAACAGTATTGGACAAGATTTTAACATGTTTTAGGATCAATATGGTGCAGTTAAGAAAAGGATTCAGGAATTACATACAAAGCATACAAATGTTCAAATCACTAGGGAAAGGATTGTTGACACCTTTTGGAAAGTAAAGGACATAACAAAATGTGGGATGGAACAATTAATTGAGATACTGAGGAAAGGAGAAATATTAGAAGAAGCCATAACCATTCTAGAATCCCTCATCAAGATTATCAACCGAACATCTGAAAACAATAGCATGATCATAATCACCAAGATTGCAGTAGAAGAATGGAAGAAGTTTCTTCCGGAGATAAAGGAAAAATATAAAATAATTTTCTAACACAAACAGCGATTGTATTTCCTCAAAAATTTTGATTCAATTTTTGAATAAGTTTTTGGTTACACTTCATAGGGAATACTATAGGAAAATATTTTATCTTTTTGTCATTGATGTCAAAGGGGGAGAGAGAGCAGTAAAAAATTCCTTATCAAATTCAGGGGGAGTTTTGTCACCTATGACTTTTTGAAGTCTTGAAGGTTCTCACACTTAGTAATTTTTCACTAAGTGTTGCCATCAATGCAAAAGGGGGAGATTGTTAGCATATGGATTCTGGTGTTTTCATTGATGGCAACCTAAGTCATTGATCCAGTTTACACTTCAGTATCTAACCATAGCGGGAGATAGAGTAATGAACAGGGTATTCGACTAAAGTTGAATCTATTGATCTATTTGCATTACCAGTTTACCAGTTTGAGTTGTAGATCTTAGGGAAGTTCATTGGGTATCTAGAATGTCTTATTCTTGAGTTTTGTGTTGTCACATCAAGTGGTGTATGAGTTAGGAGATTCAGTTGTTTAATTTTTTGTTCAATAGTGCTCGAAGGCCGACTAAGTGAATGTGGGATGTTTTTGATGTTAAAGGGGAAATTGTTTGGAGTGTTTTTGTATTGGAGATTTTGTTTTGGATCCTCATTATGCTGTGATTGACTTTGGTGGATGTGCATTAATTTTTTTTCATGATTGAGCCAACAGTTGGTAAATATTTTTTATTTTATTGAAGCCGACATGAAGCGATTAAATCCTTAGTAGTAGATATATATATAAGAGATCGGTTATTTCATTTGGAGGTGTGTTTGATGCAAGTTAATGTGTGTTGTGAATTCTAGAAGGTCAGTTGAGTGATTATGCATAGTTTCACTTGTGCAGAAGAGGATTTTGTGAAGCAAATTGAGGCAGAATAGAGCAGAAGTGCATAATCAGACAAAAGATCCACAATTCGATCTATGAGCCTAACCAGAACTATAATCAGGAATTTGTAGATGCTACTTTCTTAGTTCAAATATTTTGATGTAATCCAAATATTTTGTAAGGCAGTGAGCCTTCCTGATTTTGAGCAGTGAGCTCTAGGTAGTTTGCTTGAATGCAAGTGCATTCTCATTTTGTAAAACACTTATATTTGAGTACTCAAATTGTGGATTAACCTCCACCATGGTTTTTCCCCTAATAGGGTTTCCACATAAAAATCCTTGTGTTATGGTGTTGTGGCTTATTGTTTTATGTTCATGCATCTTTCTTTAGATTGAATGTTATAGGCACTTGAGAGATCAGATTAATAAAGTTAGAAATTGCACAACACTGATTCACCCCCCCTCTCAATGTTGCTTGATTCCAACACAACCATGTCACAAGCCACATCACAATCAATGCCTCTAATGTCAACAACTTCCTCAAAATAAATCGGAGCTACCTTTGGATCCTCAACAATGGGGACAAATTATTCGAACCTTTTATTTGGAGCTTCATCTAGTACCATGGGAATGACATCGTCAAATCCTTTAATTGGGTCTTCAAATAATGTCATGGGAACAAATTCATTGAACCCCTTTGGGATAAATAAATGACGAATCACCATTTTAGGACCTCAACCTAATGTCAATACTTCATCACAGCTCAATACCAACACCAATATCCCCCAAAGACAAAACACCAACATTCCACATGGCCACATTTACCAATTTGGACAAGGCAATCAAATTACACAACACATGACTTCATTTGGAAACCAAAACACTCAAGGTCAACATATTCCACAAATACAGACCAACACTACAGGAGTGCACATTCCCACATATGCGTCACACATCCATATGCAATAGCACATTCCTAATCCAAATTCTCAATATCAACAAGTTCTAAACCAAAATACGTCACACATTCCACAACAATACATACCAAATCCGAACATATCCTCACAACAAATGGGGACTCATGGAATACCTATCACTAGCATGTGTGATGCTATGAACAACCCCATAATTGATGCACTCATAGATCAAATTGTGACCTTGCAAAAACAAATGGAGAACATGCAATTGCAACACAAAAATACTCACACATCATATGACCTATGTCCATACCCTTTTGACATGATTCTACGCATGCCACAGTTCCGTCCTAGATACGTGGTGCCAAACTTTACCAAATAAAAAGGCTAAACCAATCCCCTTGAACACATGAGAATTTATAACCAATTGCATGGGCGTTGCATATGAGCATACCTATTTGATGAGACTCTTTCCTAGGAGTCTCACAGGTCCTGCACTTGAATGGTTTTCTACCTTACCTAAAGGAATAAAGTCATGAGAGGAACTTGCTGACAAATTTATACAAAATTATGCTTATAACATTGACACTGATGTCACCATTATCAATTTATGTACGCTTACTCAAGAAGAAACTGGTGAGACCTTTATTCCATTCTTCCAAAGATGGAAGATTTTAGCAAGTCGATACCATGCCAAGATACCAAAAAAGAAAAGGTAGACATGTTTGTCCAAAACCTTCTGGGCCCATTGAAATACAATTTACAAGTTCATTGTTGCACCACCTTCACATACCTCATCGAAAAGGGAGTCCAACTTGAAAAGGCCCTTATTGCTAAAGGAGAACTCAAATATGGCAACAAGAACACAAACACAAACCCACCTATTGACAAAAACAAATACTGGGTCAAAAATAAACACATCACTAATGATGGCATTATTGGCGCTAAGGTAATAAACACAACAGGTCCTGTACTCACCTTCAAAGAAGCTCAACCACAAAATGCACCATTGACCACACTGAAACCTACTACAAATTCCATCAAAAATAATCAAAAAAAACAAAACAATCAAAAAAATCAAAGCAATCAAAAACAAGGGCAGCCATGTCAAACTAGGAAATTTCCAAAGAGATGCACATACACTGCCTTGGGTGAACCAATTGAAGAGGTCCTTAAGAAGCTCCTCCAAAACAGTTTCATCACATTACAGGACCCTAAGCCCTATGACCTAGGACAATTCAAGCCATCTTGGTGGGATGACAATGCGTTCTATGATTACCACCACACAAATGGGCATAAAACTTTCTCTTGTCGACAATTAAGAAATCTTGTACAGGATCTCATTGAAAATCATACCATTGAATTAAGCAAACAACAATTTGCATCAAACTCATACCATACTATACATAAAAATCCATTGTAGGACCATGGTTCAAATAACTCCTCTATGTCAGGTCCAAAGACTAATAACAATCAAGCTAATTACACTTGCACCACCTTCAACTATTATGGCAGACCCATTATTAATCACATCTGAGCTGCTGACGAATATGTCAATACGATTACCATCAAGAAAACACCTGAGTGTAATTTCACTACCTGTGGAGGAAAATTCACCATAGTTGGTCCTCCTCCTCCTAGACAGATGAAGATCACGATACCTAGTCCATCTACCAAACAATCACAACTTGATCCATCTACCAAATAGTCACAACCTAAGGGACAGTTCAATCGCATTGACCAATTAAGAAAAACACCTGCCCAAATCTCTATACTTGCTATTACACATATCTCCTACGCACAAGGCCATACTTGAAAAAAAATTATAGGAGTCCTATGCCTTTCATGACATTGATTTCAACCAATTTGAAGCCTTGGTGGGATACCTAACCACTCCCCATCACATAACATTTTCATACCAAGACTATTCGTCACCAAAACCCTCTCACAATGATGCATTGCATATCGAAGTCTTCATCCATAAGCATAAGGCTAGATGAATCTTAGTAGATGGCAGAGTAGGACTGAACATATGCTCCCTAAAACTGGTTAAAGCTCTAGGATTCTTTGATGCTTGTGTAGACACTACCAAGAGCATTGTTATAAAGGCTTATGATGATGAGGAACGCTCCTCTCGAGGTATTATCACACTTCCTATCTAAGTTGGGCCGGTTATTGTAGATACAACATGTCAAGTCCTAGATCTTGAACTACCCTATAACATCTTACTTGATTGACCTTGGATCCATGACTTAAAATTTGTACCATCCACTTACCATCAATGCTTGAAGTTTCCTTTTGATGAAACTGAAATCACCATACATGGAGACCCCGATCCCTTCCAGTATTGCACCAATCTCAGGGGTATTTCAGAACATCAAGTGCCAATTAACCAAGAAGGTTTGATGTCCTCTTCTTCCAAATACATTGATCCATGCACACTTTCCAAATTATCCACATCCACTCCTTCGACTTTCGCCATACCATCTCCATCCATCCTGAAGGTTGATCCTAATATCAAGATCTAGGACCAAGGTTGTGGAGAATACAAATTTAACACGGCCTACTGCATCACTAAAATACCCAAGTCTCTAAAGGCTTATGGTCGACCTTGTTTCAAAATGGAGCCTAAAGTTATTTTTAAAGTTCTCCCGATGCAATTTTTTATAAAATGGGGTGACATGACCAAAGAAGACATTGAGGACATATCAGCTTGAATTTACAAAGACCCAGAATACCCATCCCCGTTACCAATCCAAATATATGGCAAAGGTTATGACATGGTGAAGGCACAAGGCTATGATGGAACTAGTGGCCTTGGCAAAAACAAAACTGGAACACGAGAACCTATAATTCCTTCACGAAGACCTAAGCTTCTTGGGTTAGGGTTTGGGCTACCCAAAACTGACGATCAATGTACCAATGTACTTTTAGGTGAGAACATGAATTTTTCCAAAAGTGTTGAGACTATCAAAGATTTCCTTACCGAAACTGACTCACATGAGTGGGAATTTGGTTCCCAAAGATCCCTAAGTGACTGTTTCCTTGATGAAATGTTTCTAGAACTTGGTGAAATTTCTTTTGATGAATGATTTAGATAGATGTCCAAAGTTGACCTTCCTAAAGATTCTCCTAAAGTCCCATTGAAAAGAGAAGAATGGGTAGGACTCTTTTGGCCTCGAGATGACGATAAACCTGCACTATCATCTGATCATACCGACAATCATTATGACCTACTTGTCCGACCATCTACCCCTAATGACCATCATTCAAATTCATCTGACTCGCCACATGACACTATTGACCATGATTCCAATCCATTTATCCCCTATTTTTCCAATGAGTCTAACTTGTCTAAATCAAGTGAAGAAGAATACTGGATAGAATCCAAATGAGAGTTAGAGGACGAAAATTTCATCTTTACCCTGTCTGAATCCATCTGCATACTTTCAACATCATCCTCACCATTTTCCAATACTAATGATGGTATCTCCCTTGTATTCCCACAGCTAATTGCTTGGGATCAACAAGGCCCACCGACTATGGACATATTTTAGAATGACGAAGCTATTGCATAATTCATGGGACTCTGTGAGGGCATACCAATTGGGGACCACAAAGTTGGATTCACCATAGACCTAGATTGTGTAGCATACTTTGGGGAGACTATGCAATCCTCTAGTTGCAAAACTAAAAATAGTAAAATAAAACAAAAAAAGACATGTCTTTAGGCGAAAACCGAAAGGCACCTTCTGATGATACAAAAGTAAAAATAAAGGTAATATTTGAGGGTGAAAACCTCTTTGACGCGCCCAAGGATGGAGGATTGGACTTTCTCCCCGTCACACAAGAAAAATTGGCAATGCTCATTGAGGACACCATGGAAGTCAACATAGCCACAATAGAAGATCCTAAAATCATTCTCTTTGCAACATCTTTGATAGAGGAAGAAAAAATTGAATTTCAAAAATTCTTTGCAGAACATAAGATTAACTTTGCATGGTCCTATACCAATATGCCTGGGCTAGATTTAGCTTTAGTATTGTACCATTTGACCTTACTTCTAGATGCCAAGGCAATGAAATAGAAGCTATTAAAGATGCATCCACAAATAGCCTTGTTAGTCAAAGTTGAGCTCCAGAAATTGTTAGATGTGGGATTCATAAGATCAATAAACTATGCTAAATGGATTTCAAAACTTGTACCTGTCACTAAGCTAAATGGTCAAATATGCATTTGTGTAGACTTTCAAGATCTGAACAAGGCATTCCCAAAGGACCATTTTCCATTACTGAACATAGACATCATAGTTGATCTTATAGCAGGATACGAGATGTTGTCCCTCATGGATGGTTTCTCAGGTTATAATCAGATTTGGATTGCCCCTAAAGATCAGCATAAAACAACATTTGCATGTCCCTAGGGTACATACTGTTGGAACATCATGCCTTTTGGCCTCAAGAATGTAGGTGTCACGTATCAACAAGCAATGACAACGATCTTTCATGACCTCATACATACTTTAATGGAAGATTATGTGGATGAACTTTTGGAAAATTCTTTAACACGCAAGGATCACCTTAATGTGCTAGAAAAAAAATTCAAAAGACTAGAAGAGTACAAGGTCTACTTGAATCCTAAGAAGTGTGTCTTTGGTGTGACATCGAGAATTTTTTTTGGATATATAGTTTCTCGTAGAGGCATTGAAATTGATCCTACCAAAGTAAAAGCCATATTAGACATGCCCCTGCCAAAAGGAATAAGTGAGCTAAGGACATTACAAGGAATATTACAGTCTATTCAACGCTTCATTGCACAATTAGCCAAAAAGTTCCAACCATTTCAATATCTCCTGCACAAAGGCATCCCCCTTCTATGGACAAACAAATGTCAAGCGGCATTCCAACAAATAAAAGACTATCTATTGTCACCACCTATCCTAATGCCACCAATTGAAGGGAAAGCTTTGATTCTATATATTTCTACAACCACTTCAGCATTGGGGGCATTTCTTGCACAAAATGATCATGATGAAAAGGAAATGGAAATATACTACATCAATCGCACATTGGTTGGATATGAACTCAACTTCACACCCATCAAACGCATTTTTCTTGCAGTTGTCTTCGCCACCCAAAAGTTAAGACATTACATGTTCAATCACAAGACACATCTAGTGGCAAATATTGACCCCTTGAAGTATCTCCTAAGTCGAGCAACATTGACAGGTCGTCTGGAAAAATGGGTTATGATATTGAGTGAGTATGACATACAGTATGTGGAATGAAAGGCCATAAAAGGACAAGTAATAGCATATCAACTCACAGATGCACCCATACAAGGCGATCATCCTTTGGTAGTTGACTTTTCTTATGAGTCTATATTTCATACAGAGCCTAAATCACCTTGGAAACTTTATTTTGATGGGTCTCATACTAGTCATGGCTCAGAAGCAGGTATACTATTTATCACACCATAAGGAGATTTCATCCCTAAGTCATTCCTCATTGCTTTTCCATGTACAAACAATGTTGCAGAATATGAGGTACTTGTCATAGGACTTTGAATGGTCATAAAATGGAAAATCAAAACACTTCTAGTCTTCGAAGATTCTCAGTTGGTCATCAATCAGGTCAATGATGAATATGACACCAAGGATGAAAATTTAATGCCCTACAAATGCATGGTTGACAGTTTTTAGTCATATTTTCACGTGCTTGCTTTTGAACAGATTCCTAGGGTAAAAAACAAGGCAGTGGATGCAATTGTTATGATTTAGTCTCTTCTAGACATTCCCAGCAATGTGCCACAATTTGAGTTCTTGGTGGAATAGATATTGGTTCCTACATATGACATTTCAAAGTCAAAAATAGTTTGCGAGCTTGTTGGTCCCAACTCTCCATAGTATCAAGACATCTAAAACTATCTCCAATCCTAGACCCTTCCCCTAAACCTTTCCAATAACCAACAAAAATCCTTTATCCCCAAAGCTTCCCGATACACCATCATCAATGACACCTTATACTGTCAGAGCTTTGACAATACCCTTCTTTGATGTCTCGACACTAACAAAGCACGAATGACCTTATGTGAGCTACATGAGGGTATATATAGATCTCATTCAAATGGCCCTACCTTAGCTAAGAAGATCATGAGACTTGGGTATTACTGGCCGACAATGGAAAAATATGCACTTGATTTTGTCAGAACATGTCACCAATGTCAAATACATAGTGATTTGATTCATGCACCAACACAGGAACTTTGACCCATTACTTCTCCTTGGCCCTTTGCACAATGGGGAATCGACCTCATGGGAAAAATTCATCCTACCTCTTCCAATGGCCATAAATTCATTATCACCACCACTGAGTACTTCACTAAGTGGATCAAATCCCTCCCCCTCACATACATAACCAACAAGTAGATTTCCCACAATACATCATCTACTGGTATGGTGTCCCACAGTCCATCATCACAGACAACGGTCATCATTTCAAAAATCAAGACATCTATGAGCTTTGTGAATGCTTCCACATCCAACATCATTTCTCCATGCCCTATTACCCACAAGGAAACAGTCAAGTTGAGGCATCTAATAAGACAATTATCAAAATTCTTAAGAAGACCATCAATGACATTGGTCGTGACTAGCATTTACAACTTAACCCTACTATGTGGGCTTACCACACCAACATCTGCACGCCTTCAAGAGCCACTCCATTCACCTTGGTCTTTGGAGCTAAAGTCATCTTTCCCATCGAGGTTGAAATCCCATCTTTACAAGTCTCCATGAAGGGCCTGATTAATGACAAAGAGTATAGACAATCACGACTACATGAGCTAGAAATGTTAGAAGAATGCAAACAAAATGCCTTGAATCATTTATAGGCATATCAAAATCACCTTTTCCACAGTTATAACAAGAGATTCATGGTCCAAAATTTTTACATTGGTGACCTGGTCCTAATACAAAATCCTAAGAATCAGTCTGACAAAGAGAAACCCGACAAGTTCGAGCCCAATTGGTTGGGTCCTTATATCATCACTGCCTCATTCAGTTCTAGAGCTTACCATCTAGCTACTCCAGATGTTGAACAATTGATAGAGCCTATCAATAGTCTACATCTCAAAAAATTCTATGCATTTCATCAAAGAGCTAGGCTGAAAACCATAAAAATACAAAAAAATTGAAAAATACAAAAAATCATCACCCTAATGAAAACCTGGAAAACAGGCATCTTGGTGACACCAAAAAAATAAAAAAAATGAATGAAAAATAAAAAAAATAGTAAAGATAAATAATTTGTCCAATAGTGAAAACCTGGTAAACAGGCACTTTGGATAAGTACCATGGTGAAAACCTCGCAAACAGGCACCATGTGTAGTCAGTCTTTGCTTCGCCATCTCCTTTCACTCCATCTAACTTAGTCCATAATAAACACCCACTTTTCTGACACCCTCACAACACTTGTCATGGCATTCTATCTTTCATTTCCATGGCTAATAATGGTTGCCATCAGGTCTTGCATACCGTCCATTTGTCCTCCCAAACACGTCCTTTTCCATATCCTTCAACTCGGCTAGTCCTTGACCTAACTGGGGGAAATCCTTTATCACCTGACTATAGTGGGTATCACACATGGTCCTATCAATCATAAAATGTCTTGAAAAAAGACCTAAAATTTGAAAAATGTCCTAAAAAAAAATCCAAAAAAATCAAAACATTTTAAAAATCCAAAAAAATTGAAAAATGGTAAAAACACAAAAAACATCCAAATAACACTTGAAAATCCCAAAACAGAGTCATGGCTTGTCGATTCATGTCAAGTCAACCATGTTAGTTAGTCTTTGTCATTGTCGAACTACGTTGTCTCTACGCATTTACTACATAGGCAAGGCTCATCTTTGGGCCCCCGAGACATTAGGTCAATCCTTTTAGATTTGCCAAAATAAAATTATGACTCAATCTTTGGTCAACAAGACAGAGTCATTGGTCGTATTGAACTACAAGGTCTCTGAGTATATGACGTAGGCAAGGCCATCAATTGATGAGCCCCCAAGGCTATTCTAGGTCAGTCAATTAGGGTTTATGACACTGCACTGGCACACACATCAAATTTCTTCAAGTCAAACAAATTATTTAGACAACTCCTAAAATAAACTTTGGCAATCATTTAATCAACATTTCAGTCAATTCTGTCATCTAGTCAACTCCAGTCAAACTCAGTCAAAACAAGTCAAACTCTCAACTCTTGGTTATTCTTCAGATGTGTCCTAAAGAACAACCCTTTTCATTTATTTCTATCTTAGGATGTGTCCTTCCTAGGCATCATCACTGTCATCTAGCATTTTGAGGGATTCTCGCGACATTTGAGAATTGATCCTCTTGACACCTACATCATTCAGGATGTGTCCTTCCTGAAATTGGCATTACCTAGCACTCATCATCTAGACATCACCAAACCTGGAATATCAACATCAAAACACTTGGCATTCAAACACACTTGGAAAAAACTATCTTTTGTCAATTGTCCTTTGATTTTTCATCATGCTACTAGTTCCTCAAGGATGTCTTGACAATTGGTATTGGCATGGTGTACTGGTTTAATGGTAGCATTGTTGTTCTTTCCACCAAGGTTCAAACCCCGTTGGGGTGGTATTGTTGAATGGTTGTATTCGGTTCATAGCTCCGGTCAAAAGCATTTACCCCTTGAATAAAATAAAAAAAAAAAGGATGTCTTGACAATAGGATTTAGAGGAGCAGCAACATATCATGATGATTGTCTTGTCTTGTCTTTTTCATACTGTCATATTGCTAGTTCCTCGAGGATGTCCTGGAAATAGATTTAGAGGAGCAACGATGTTTCATGGCTTGTCTTTCTTGTCTTTCTTATTTGTGGTTGGTTGTGACAAAAAGACTGGGGCAATTCCCCTCTTAGTATGAGTCATGATCATCCTTGTCTATGACTGCTTGTTTCATGTGATGGTATGACCGTGCACACCATTGATCTATGTCATATCATGGTGTTTGTTGGCCATTACAATAATCCACCCAATGATGATTAGAACAACTATAGTTCTTTGGAAATATATTAAAGGATTCTGTCTCTGCAATAACATCCATCTCCTTCTGTCTTGTCACTTCTCTTCTTCTATCTCTTGATGATATCCTAAGACATACAAAAATGTAATTGCATACATGATCATATAGATATTGCATTAGTTCATTACACATTCACATACATTCATTAACATAGAGGCGTTTACATGAAAAAACATACATTCATTAAACACTTTCATTGTCCATATCATTAATGCATATACGTCATAAGATAAGGCATCACACATTGCATTATCCATACATATATACTCATACATCAATGCATCCATCATCATAAACATGGAATTCATTCAAATCAAAATATTATGCATACATATAAATCATCATCATCATATAACCATCATACATAACATAATATCATAATGGCATATAATCATAAATAACCATCATGAATGCATACATCACATAGCATATAAAGGAATTATCACATAAATCACATCACATAGACATAATCAAATCATAATACATTATCATATAACACATAGCATATAGTCCACGCCAAAACTGCATCATATATATAATCTCAAAAATCATGTCACAAGATAGTCATGAGGTATCCCAAAAATAGAGCTCGCTAGCTCGATAGTCAAAATATAAATGTCCCAACATAATGTCTCAAACATAATGACAAGACAACAATAACAAGGCCCTAGGCTGTGCTCTCCTCACCCCCTCGAGGAGAAGAATGGGATGACTGATGACTTGTGGCTGGAACTGATGGTATCTATGTAGACATGGTAGGTTGAGTCTGTGATGTTGATGGGTCAATGATAGGTGGTTGGCTATGCTCTGACCTATGCCCTAAAGTAGATGATCCATGGATGTGACTAGATTTGTGGCCCAAAGAGTTCCTATGACTGTGATGATGAGATTTGTGCCCTGAGGAGGTAGACCCTCCCACACTGCTTTGACTCTGACTATTGTGGCTCCTACTGCTACTGCCTGAACCACTCCCTGTCCTGCTCCTAGACTGAGTCTGACTCAAACTAAGATCCTGCTAATTTTTTAGAACTGCTCTCTCATAAAGCATCTGGTATTGTCCCCAACTCTCACTCATCCTGGCCAGCTCCTTGGAAATCTCTCCAACTAGCCTAGCACATAGTTGTGCAAACTTTGAGCACCAACTTTGTGCCTCCTGCTAACAGATCACAACCTGATCCCACTTTACCTGTGTCACCTCTAGCTCTACCTGCAAGGTCTTGATCTATGTCGAGGCCTCATCTAGTCTTTGCTACATATCTGTTAGTCTCTAGTCCACTGTGGCATCCTGTGGCAATGGTGGCACCCCGACTATGTCCTCTCCATCCACCATCCGCTCCCGCAGCTGCCTCTCAGCCTCATCCATCTCATCATTTCCACCAATATCAATCTCCTTTTCATCTCCACCAACTATCTCCTCATCACCCCCAACTGTATCCTCCCCTCCACTAACATCCAGTTCCTCCTCTCTTATATGCACCTCATCCTCCACCCCTCCCTCTGGCCTAGCCTCTGTCTCTAGCTGCTCCTCCTCCTACCTAATCTCTACCTCTGACTACTCCTCTTGTCTGACTCCCTCCTCTCTCTCCTCCTCCTTTGCCACCTTTGGTATCGCATCTAATGGCACCCTCTCAACATGTTTTCACACCCTCCTACCCTACCTTCGACCGTCTCCTCCTCTCCTCCTCCTCCCTCCTCCCTCCACCCCCACCATCTCCTTTGTCTCCTCCACCATCCCCTCCACCATCTCCTCCACCCCTCCCCCCATCTCCTCTCCCCCATCTCCTTGGCCTCCATCTCTCCCCCTCCCCCTACCACCATCTCTACCTCCTTGGCCTCCTCGACACACCCATAGTATAACTGATCATCAATCCACTAGCATTGGCCCATTTGGATCTATCAAAGGTTGTGGCCTATGTCTCTGCCACCATGTAGCAGTAGTCCCCAGATCTATCAGACCCCCAATCCAAGCCCATTGTTGTGCCACTAAACTATCTATCTATTGCTTTGCCAATGACACTGATATGGTCGGTCCCCACATGGTCTCTCGAGATGATCTAGTGTACTCTGTTATCCCCATTGACACATATTGCTTCTTGCCAAACCGACACAATACCCATTGGGCCAAGTACATCTCAATAATCAACTAAGACTGAATAGTCCTACCAATCAGATATCTAAACTACCGACAGAATGCCAAATGGTCACCCTCTCCTTCCCACCATGCACAATCTCTATAGGGCCTCCAAACAAATTCCATCAAAGTATCAATACGATGTCACCAAAATCTAGTCTCCCCAACTCTGGTCTACTATAGGGTACCCGCATACAAGTAAACATATGGAATTCCCTTAGCAAGTTGTGATCTCTAAATTGGAGGACAAAAGATGAGAATTTTCTCCCAAGCCCAGATCATCAACAATGTAGTGTCATAGCTAATATTGTGTTCACCTTTGTACGCCGCCCTCATGTAACTGATGATACAACATACGAAGTAAACATGGCCCCCATGCAAAAAAAGTCTTGTCCCACCTCATACAAACAAGCACATCTCCCCATCTGATAGGGAACCCGTGTCCCCAGTGATCTAGAATGAGAACACTAACAGTCAAAGTACATAGCATCGAATCCCATCAAGGATAATGCTCAGCCATAAACTCCCATCGAATCCCGTACCCATTGATGCCTAGCCCCGTGCCATCATCAGCCTCATAGTACTCTGTGATAGCCTGATGTCCTCGATGTGGATCATAAACCACTCGCTCTCCTTTGATCAGAAGGTGCAAAATCCTATACACATCCTCAAGCATGACAATGGCCTCTCCCATTGACAAGTGGAATAAACAAGTCTTTGAGTGCCATCTCTCGGCCAATGTTGTCAATAGTCCCCTATTTTCCTAGACAATAGGCATATAGGTCACATAGTATAGTCCTAGTTGCATCAGTTGTCTCTGCTCCCTGTCTCGTAGTTGATCTTTGAATGCATATGTGGATGGCCTAAACTTGCATCTATAAATAGGTGGTAATCATTTCTACACATGCATAAATGAGAGTTAGAACATTATTGAACATCATTATTATCATTTATCTAATCAAAAGTACATAGAAACTGAGCCTAAAAAAAGTCAACCCTAATCAAATTCAAATGCATCGTGCCAAATCAATTGCATCGTTTCACACTTCATTTGCGTCGCAACAAGGTACATGCAACATTTCATCTGGCAGTTGCGTCTCAATATGGCTATTGCGTTGCAAAATCCCACAATTGTGTCATTGCATCGTATCCTCCATCATATGCGTCATTGTAAAACAAATACGTCACATGGCCCCATGTTTGCACTTCAACATGGCGATTGGGTCGCTAGACCTATCATTTGTGTTGCGACACGACGATTGCATCTCACCAGCCTGCAAATGTGTCATTGTAAATCTAGACTACCCTCATCCCTTACGTTTGCGTCGTGATGCATCAAATGCGTGCAATGCAAACATGATTACAGCTTACACAAATGCAAATGTGTCGCAACACATCTAATGACCTAACTTTAAACCCTAAAAAATCACGCAAAACAAGAAAATTATGTGGGTATGGGGTACTTACCAGTGGCTCTGTGCCCTTTGGCCATCTAAAGGTCCATATGTTGTAGCCGCGATGCTCGGTCTCTAGAATCACCATTGTCACGAAGTCTTCTCTTTCTCTAAGCTCTCAAATTTTAGAAGGTAAAAGTAAAAATGAATTAACTTTTCACCCAATTTAAGCCTATTTATAGGGTAAAAGTGGGATTTTCTAGCAAACTTTATTATTGGAGGCTTTTGACCAACTTTGACCACCTTAAACACGTCAAAATCCAAAACCGATCATGCCACTGATTTTCTAATCATCAAATTGACTTATTGGGACATTTTCCAAATGTTTTCTATCGCCGAGTCAAAATTTGAAAATTTTCCTGAGGGGGCATAGATACTCTGTACCTTCGTTGGGGCATGTTTTTGACTAAATTTTCTTTGTCACAATGCAATAAGCTGCATTATGACAAAGAGGGGAAAAATTTAGACACATAAAATTGACCTAGGCCTGCAAGTTCTATTTTCTCCATATTTCTTCCTAACATAATTAAAATATTTAATTATGTCCTATGGTCCGATTTCAACTATTGATTAAATAATTTTTAATTATTTAATTAAATCATGTCTTTTATTCCTCCTGATTATTTAAATAAATAAATTGTGTTGCTAATTTTCTAATGTCTCTCCATAATTAAATCAATTCTTAAATTTATTTAATTATCTTTTGTCCATTATTTCCTCCTGATTATTTAAATAAATATATTTTATTTATTTATTTAAATACATCATTAATTTTGAAAAGTCCTCTTATAATTAAATAAATTCTTTAATTTATTTAATTATTGTCCACCTTGACTTTTTCCTAATTTTAAATAAAATTATTTATTTAAAATTGTCCACCTTCTAATTTTATCTTCATGTAAATAATTTGAAATTAATTATTTACTGTCACATGGCCCCACCTTTTAAATTAAATTAATTTTTTATTCAAAATGTCAACTTTCCTCCATAAATCAAATAATTTCTAATATTATTTGATTTTCCAGCTCTTTCTTTTTTCATGCCATTCTTATCTCCTTGTCACATGCAATCTTGTCCTTTGATTTGATTTTTCTAAAATCAAATCTTAACCATTCATTTCAAATTCTAACCTAATGTTTCCCTAACCCTAATTGTGGGTTGTCACATTCAATCTTAACCATTGATCTTAGGGCATCTCTAATTTTTCAATCTTGGCCATTCATCCAAAATTGACTTTTCTATAAAATGGCAATTTTGGCCTCATTTGACACACTTCATACATCTTGGAATTTCTTGACTTCATGCTTTAGACATTTTCATGCTTTAGGCTTGCTTCATAGTTGCTTCATAGTTTCATTGTGTAGCATTTTGATAGAATCCTTCAACATTTGCTTAGGACATTGGCATAGTCATAGGTTGTTCATCACAAATCTGAGGACAATTATCTACTTGTAGCAAATAGAGAAGGTGCAATGAAGGTTAATCATGGAGGTTGAAGACATTTGGTGAGATCGTTCTTTGTTTTCATGTTTTTACTCCTTTGTTCTTTATTTCTTGCTTTGGGTTATTTTTTTTATGCTTATAATGCTAACCTGGTAATTTTCCCTAAGCTACAACTCCAATTGATTTTATTTTGATAGGTGATTGCATTACTGTTTCCTGTATATAAGCCTTGTGGCTTCCTATATGTGTGGGAGACCTGCAACCTTCAAATTCAACATTTAATTATATCCTTTTTGTGATCATACTCATGCAAACTAATTTAATTAAGGGATACCACTTGAAGCCAAAGCTCATCTAACTACTAATTCAATAAAATTCCATCACATCAACTGCTATCTTCATTTAATTCTAGATTAATTTCTAGTATCCTTGTAGTTGCTAGTTGCTCCCAGGAAAATCCTCCAAAATTCACCTCTTAGTCATGACATCTAACTTCTATAAATTTAGGAGAGTTTCCTTCATTTTTCACATACCAATTTCATTATCTCAGGATGTTGAGTACTTCAAGTGACGCCACCTTGAAGAGTGATTTTTTGTCGATTGAGAGAATAAAGTTGAGCTTTGTTAGGAAACTAGTAGTAGACTAACTTAAAGATATTTTCCTCATCAAGAGTGACATAGGAGTTATTAGGAAGATTATTGGGGAGAATTTCCTTTCCCAAGTGCATATTCATAAATTTTTGCTCCTGGAATGAATTTTGTACATCATCTGCACATCTAGCAAGCTGGAGTGGGGCACTAGAGATGCAAAATTTCTGATTAGTCTAGTGTACCTAGCCAAGGTGGATGATGCAAAGGTGAAGGACTCAAAACAAACACCTAAACACTTTCCAAACAAGGCTTTAATACAATGATGCAAATGTGCACCCTAGTTCACTCTAGGCAATGTGCTCTTAAGCCTAAAACATGGGGGAATCATCCTACTGGCACTCAACCTTTGACAATAGTAGGGAATGATGGAAACTTGGTGTACTCAGAAATGTTTCAACATACTTCAAAGGGTTCCAAACATGCATAGTCCTATTCAAGTGCTTAAAGCAATGATTTATGCAAATCAAATATTGTTTCCCCTAGGTTCCTTATAGGAAATGACTTCAAAAAAAGAGAAGAATACTTGTCATATGGTTTATAAAAATTATGTAGGCCCTTAACAACATGCCACTATGGTTCTACACCCCTCCCCTAACAAAAAATGCATAGATCATTCAAAACAACCAAGAACTAGGGTCTTTAGGATAGTTTCACAACAAATCTGAATATATTGTCAAACATATCTCCTTCACACATGTCATTTATGAGTTTTCCTTTCACAATAATGTACATAGGAATGGGACATAGCTCTCCACCAATTTTCAGAATTTTTGGATGGTGAAAAATGTTACCAATTTTTCACTACAGCTCAATTGGTGGAGCTGGATTAAACATTGTTATATCTTAAAGTGAAATTATAGTTAGTTCTGCATTATGCTTAAGTGTTATTTGCACCTTGTTATTTTTCAAGTGACAGTTATGCTTTGAGATGAGGAAACAAAATTTTAGAAGTGCTATTCAATGTTTCAGAATCAAATGAAGTACAAAATTGAGCATATAAGTAATAAAGCATTTTAAATGCTTTCATTTATTTCATAAAGTGATTCATATTTATAGAGCTTCATTTGATTGCGAGAATCCAAATGATAATACAACATTGCATTGAGATGCATTTTATTTTCAAAATGAAAAGCATGAGATTGAAATCAAATATCCACACAAGCCATGGATGGGACTGTCACAGTGCATCACTAGTATCACACTACATTATGGAAGATGCATTAAAGGGAGAAATCACATAAGTAACAACATAATCATCATTGCCTGATGGATCTATGGTTGACGCTGAAGTGGTGCACCTTTTGTCTTCTCCAAGCTCCGTTGACCTGTAGAAAGGAAGAGAGGGATGTCAGAGGCTCTGACTATGAAGATACCTATATGAACCATCAACAATAATGCAATCTACTACTAATCATACACTGAAACAATCAAGTGAAGTGCATAAACATAAGTTGAAGGAGAAACATAATTCTAATCATGATATATTGTTTTTTATCCTAACTTTGTTTGTTTCCTTGTGCAGGTATAGGGAAAATCACAAAGCTTATTATTATTTGAAGACCAAGCATGTGGAGAAAAATGGGCTCCCACAAGGGTAGAGCTCGGCATGCTGCCCTTATTCATTGTAACTGGGCTGAGATAGTAATTGCATCATCATATTCATTAAGAAAAGGAATGATATCCAACTGAAAGAGTGAAGCATAGTTATCCATCAAGCTATTAAACCAATTGTCCATTCATAACAATCAGGTAAATACTTTCTGAAAGCTACAGGTGAACAGTGAGTTTAATCTGCTCAATCATTTAAATGAGCACATTCGTCTCAAAGCATTGTTGTATGGTTTATGTTCTTTTTCCACAGTATTATTTGATCATCATGTTCACAACATCATGCAAAGATCAACAATGTTCTTTCTCACAATCAAGGATAGTGAACAGGCATACATAATGCCTCAATGAAGATTCATATTTTCATTTTAGATGAGGGCGAGTGCATGAAACAACTTTGTTAAATAGAGCATAAAAATGCATGAAGAGTGACAGGTAGAGAAGTATACTTTTAAAAGATAATCAAGCATGGAGTCATGTAAAGGAGTTCCAGATTTCTCATCAGAATGAAGGGATACAAGAGTCAATATAGAAAAGACAACCAACTTCATTTTGGCTGAGGGTGCAATGTTATTCTAGGTTAGGTTTATGTTTCACTGTTATTTGAAAAGGAAATAATTAAAGGTACATTGCTTAGGAGTTTTTATGTCATTCAAGTTTGATCTTCAAGGAGTTATAGTTATCAGGAAGACAAGTGTGAGCAAGCTTGAAAAAGATTTAAATACATAAAGTTATTTCCAGAGTGGACAGCATGTTTACAAGGAAATGGTATGGATAAAAGTTTGAAGTGAATCCAATTGTGAGTGCATCGGAGACCAAGATAAATAACAAATATACAGACTCATTCAAGAATCATTTTGTGTGCAAGGAAGAAGCCATAAACAATAGCTCACCATGTGTGCAATGAAGGAGAGAAGTCCACAGTCAAGCTCTCACATAGAGCTTCCAGACATGAGTTCATGCTCATACAGGATGGCTAAGAAGAACAAAGTCATAAGAATGCAAAGAGAAATCAAAGACCAAGTATGTACAGGTCGCGGCCTTAATGGCCATTCTTGCTTTTCAAATGAAGTGGAAAAGCCACAATCTATCATAAATAAAGCTTACCCAGTGAAGGATTTGACCATCTAAGGACAAGAGTGAAGATTCTCAAGCATGCGAGCTACAAACTGAGCTTGCTCATGGCGACGCCATCCTTTCAGGCAGAGCTATTTTCTTCAAAAGTGATGATTGGAAATGACATGATTTTAGGGTTTGACTTGTTCTATCTCTTGCCCTAACTCGAATTTAGGTCGAACATTATGATTGTCCTGAATATTCACATTTGACAATACAATAGTGGAGAGATTTGAATTTAAGAGTTTTTCTATTTTAATCAAACTTAAATCAATGCCCTAGGTTGAGTTGTCCCTTAATCTTCATGTAGTGATACTTATCTAAGTCTTTAGGCATCGAATATTTTATGAGTCTAGGCTTAGGTAAGGTATCTTTTATTTTCTGCCTTGGAGTATTTGTGTCATGCTCATGCCTTAGTGAAATTAGAGATTGATGGATATCCTAAGTTTCAATTAATTTTGAGAGTAATTGTTTTAAATTGTAAATGAAACTTAGGGATTTTTATTTTCAATTGATTTTTAAGAAATCAATTAGAGTATTGAGAGATCAATATTGCCTTGATATTTTTATGATTTTTTAAAGAAAAATCAAGCATTGTATTGGTGGAATAAAGATGTATTTCTTTTTTTGAAAAAGATTTAGCAATCTTTAATTACTAAAATAAAACAAATTGTAAAGTCTGCAATCGTGTAAAGCAGAAGCATAAAGCAATACTTATAAATTGTTTTATGATTTCTTGCTATTTTTAGCAGATTGGTTTTGACTTTTTCTCTTGGTCAAATTTGAGTTTCATCTTGGAGAGATAAGGTGTTTTTCTGGCTTTTAAAGTAGATTTAGCCTATTTTTAGAGGCTTTTTAGTATGATCATGGAAACAGTATGTTTTTTCTGCTTTTATGCAGACTTTTGAGATAGTTTGAGGCTTTTTTCCTTGAGCTTCTTTGTGAGCTCAGATTAGGGTTTCTAGGAGTTATATTATGAAGAAACTTAGTTTTCTTCTCTTCTCATTTCAGATTTTAGTTTCTTGCTCTTAACACTTTGGAGCTTGTAAAAATTTTGTACTCTGGTTTTGAGAGTTTCACTCCTTCATCTAATAAAAAATAGCATTCTTATCTCTAATTTTTGTCTCAACTTGCAATTTTAGTATGATGTTGATGTTGTGATTTTGTTTACAGATCCTCTTTATGTCCTAGTATTGAAGATCATCGATGCAGAAAGTTCATTGTTGCAGGTTGCATGTTGTATTTACATCTAAACCTTCATGAAAATCAATTTTGCACTGGTGTTCATGAGAGATTGTGAATTCATTGTTGTTTTTCTGAAGATTGTTTTGTGAGAGAAATATCAGACTGTTTTGTGAGAGAAATATCAAAGTCATTATTAAGTTTTGTGGATCATTTTAAGTCATAGGTTTTATTTTCAAGTTATCCTTCTATCCCTTTTTCGAGAAATATTTAGAATAGGATCCATCATTCAGAGAACCAACTCACTCTAGAGACTCCTTCATTCAGATCACCCACATCTGGACAAGGTTTCCATGTTTTAGTAGATTGATGAATCTTGTATTCAGCAGGGTGTAAATCTAATTGATAACAATTTTTGGCATGTCCGGTGGGACTTTAAAAGCTATTTCAGAGAGATTTCAGTATTTTTAACTTGTTGTTTGGTGTATGCAATAGATTTTCTAGCCTTTTGGAGGCTCATTTCAATATACCTGGTGACTCTGATTCTGATTTTTGCATGCTAGTGTAGCCTGCGAAAGAGAAAGATACAAACAAGATCAAGTTTTGCACCCTTCAAATATCGAGAGTTGTCCCCACCATGAAGAAGAGGCAGAACAACAAGGAGGCTTTTTGAGACACCTACAAGATCGAAGTCAACGCCTCCTATTTTTAGTTCCTTGGTTTTATCACCAGGAGTATCGGTTCTGATATCACAAGTACCGCGAATGGCAACACCAAGGCAGCACCCGTTCGCACCTTTCAATCGAGGCAGACCATTAAACATCGTTCAAGGGTATGTGCAGGATCATGATGGGCCAAAAAGTTGCAATATGATGGGTATTTGTAGGGTATGTGGCTGACGACTTTTATTTTACCCAAAATTGATGAAATGAAAAGGGTTTTCAAAAGAGGTTCTCAGATTTCTCCAAATATAAATTATGCTTTACTTTGAATTTAATTAATAATTATTATTCATTTCCTATTTGAATTACGACTAAAGTCCTAATTGATAGGCTGATTGAAAAACATCTATAGCTTTCAAACGGTATTACATTTTTGGAATCCAAAACATGCATCACATTCTATGCTTCGCATACTATAGGATTAAAAAAAGAAAAAATGAATTTCATGAAGTTTTGACCAAGTTAAGGTGGTCGACATATGAGTTTTTATATTTTTAAAAGTTGTAATAAAAATTCATAATTAATTATTTACTTGGAAAAAAATTACAAAAAAAATGCATCACATCTGGACATGAGTCCTTTACTTATGTCTAAAATCTTATAAAAAAATATTATCATTTTATTGTGGTTAGGGTGGTCAGACAAACACCTACTTCTTATTTTTTTCCCTAAAATTTAAGTACTACTCTATTGAAATTTCAAATTTTCACCAAATAGATTTATTTATTTTTAAATAAACCTAGTAGTTTAGAAACTACTTCCAATTTGCTACAGATTCTATTCTTACATATTTTTGAAATAATATAAAGAACTTATTCAAATTTTTACGTCAAGTTTCCTAACTCTAATATTTTTGAATTTTTTGCCACTTAAGGGCCTATTTTTTCCATGATGATCTTGCACATACCCTCAACGCTAATCAAGGAGTTCCAAAGGTTGTGCTTGCTAATGATTTGGAGGATAAAAATGAGAAGAAAACTAAAGAGGTAAAGCCTCCCCCATTCTACTTAAGTCTGATTATTGGCGATAAAATCGTTCATAATTGTATGGTTGATTTTGGTGCCAGTAGTTCAGTCATGCCTAAGAGTTTAGTCGATAAATTAGGTCTTGTTTATGAGCCTAATCCCTAGAAGAGCGTAGTGCAATTAGATGGGTCTGCTATTAAAACTGTTGGTATTATAAAAAATCTGGCCCTTACTTTGCACGCATCCCTGAGTTTTGTTATTCATCAGGATATACATGTCATTGACTTACGGCCACACTTTCTCATTTGTCTCTCGAGGGATTTTATAGCCAAGTTGGGTGGGTTTCTATTTTTTGATTGGTCTCATTTATTTTTTAGAACAAGGTATGGTACAAAAATGACCATAAAGTCTGAGCCTCTCGCCAAAGACCATATCGAACCATATTCACCAAATCCTATAAACACTAACCTCTATGCCACCTCTGCACTGGAGGAGCAAACCATGATCTCTGACTGTAGTACCCATATAGACAATATCAATCTAGATGAATGGGCAGCCGAAAATTAGGAGCTTGATCCATTTCAACACACAAATGAGATAGGATTAGGAGTCTATATGATTCAAGAACCTGATTGCGATATGCCTAATATTTGTAAAGAGGAAGAACCATCTGCAAAAATAGGTAATGAGTTTTGGAAACTTTACTTTGATGGTTCAAGAAGCAGTATTGGTGCTGGAGGTGGGGCTATGTTGATATCACCCGAAGGAGATAAATACTTTTCAGCTTGCAGATTTACTTTCAACTGTTCGAATAATACAGTTGAGTATGAAGTGTTAGTGCATGGCCTCGAATGGGCCCACAAACAAGTTATTAAATGCTTACAAGTTTATGGTGATTTAGAACTAATTGTAAATCATATCAGAAATTTAAATGCTACCAAGAATGATTTTCTTAAGAAATATAAGCATCGTGTATGGGATTTAATGGAAGATTTTGATGCTTTCAATATTGTTTTGATTCCTAGAAACGAAAATAAACATGTTGATAGGCCCGCTGTCATAGGAGCCTAGTTTGACATTCCCAATGAAATTCATAAAGTAGAGGCACAACAATACGTAAAAATAGTGGTCAGACCCTCCATGCCTGACAATAATGTGAGTTGGCAGGTTTTTGACGGCAATGAGCAAATCGTAAATTTCTTGATTGTTGAAGTTGAGTTTGCAGATGGAAACTAACAAAAATGGAAGCATCAATATGATGATCAGGTTGTGCAGTTGAAGACCAACAAGCTACCAAAAGGTTTGGTGACCTTGGAATCTCTGTTCAATTCAGATGACCAAGCATGGAAAGACAAGTGTGGCCTAACTGTTAACGAAGATCATTTAACCATTGAAATTTTCAAAGGCAAGCTTCTCAAGCTGGGAAAGGTATGTAATAAGGAGGAACAACAAGCATTTATCCTGTTATTAGAAATTTAGTGATGTTTTTGCTTGGGAGTACAAAGAAGAGTTTTAACCCAAAACTATCCCAGCATACTATTGAATTAGAACCTGGCGCAAAACCAATAAGGCAAAAACAGAGACCACTTAATCCTAAATTAGAACATATCATGAAGGTTGAATTGAATAAATTAGTTGAGAGTGGTATTATTTTTCCTATTAAGCATACCTCTTGGGTGTCAAATGTAGTACCATTCAGGAAGAAAAGTGGGGAAATAAAATTATGTGTCGATTTCCAATATTTAAATAAAGCATCATTGAAAGACCATTACCCACTCCCTTCCATGGAGTAAATTCTACAGGTAGTTTTTGGTTCTAACAGATTTTCTTTTCTAGATGGTTACTCAGGTTACAACTAGATTCTGGTTAAGCAAGAAGATCAATTCAAGACAAAATTTACAACTAAGTGGGGCACGATGGCCTACAACAAGATGCCTTTCGGCTTATCCAATGCTGGAGCAACTTTTTAGCGAATGATGGATATGGTTTTTCACAGCCTTATGAACAAGTTCGTTCTGGTATATTTAGATGACATTACTATTTTTTCTAGAAATGCTAAGTTCGTTCATACCAAATATTGTAGCTTTGCTGCAACCTCTCACTTTTATGCTTAAAAAGAATATGCCATTTAGTTGGACCAAGGAAGGTAAGAGAAGTTTTGAGCAAATTAAGGAAGCCCTCGCAACTGCTCCTACTCTCATTAATCCAAACTTTGACAAATACTTCATTTTGTATGCTTTTGGAGGAGTAGATACAGTTTCAACTATGTTATTCCAACAAAACGAGGAAGGCTTGGAGTAGCCTATAGCATTTTTCAACCAAGTATTGCATGACTACGAGGTAAACTATTCTTTTGTCGAGAAGCATGTTTTCGGTGTTGTAAGAAGTTTAAAGAAATTCAGGCATATGTTGTCTAACAGCAAGATCCATTTGTTGGTAGCTCATTCGACTGTTAAGGACTTCTTGCTTAATAAGGATATAAATGATAAGTGTGCTGGTTGGATTACCAAGGTAATGGAATTTGGCATCGATATAAAGGTAACTAAGCTCGTTAGAGGCAAGGGTTTGTGTAAACAGATTGCTAGAAATGAAGACAGCAACTTAAAAGAAGCAAAAAATATAGACACAGCTAAATAATGATGTTGCAGGTGTTGTTCCAGTGTCTCCTGCTACTTGGTTGCAGAAAATGATGCATTATTTGCAAACTGGTGAGTGCCCCGATGGCTTAGATAGAGTGAAAAGAAGGTATTACAGATTACAAGCCATTCCTTTTGTAATAATTGATAGCATTCTTTATAGGAGAGATTTCCAAGGTATTTTATTTAGATGTATTCAGCCTGATCAAGTTGACAAGCTTTTAGCAAAGTTTCATGATGGACCTTCAGGAGGTCACTTTTCCACAAGAACAACAGCCCTAAAAATTATGCGGGTTGGTTATTACTAGCCAGATTTGTTCAGAGATGATATTGCTTGGGTCAGAAAATGTGAGAAATGTGCTTTATTTTTTGGAAAACAGAGGCTTGCACCGCTGCACCTGCATCCGATCCAAGTGGAACAACCCTTTTCCAAGTGGGGCTTAGATTTTATTGGTCCTATTAATCTACCTTCAAGCGCGGGTCATAAATGGATACTTACTGCCACAGATTATTTTACCAAGTGGACCGAAGTTGTTGCTTTAAGGGAAGCAAACAAGACTTCAGTGCTTAACTTCAATCAAGATCTCATATCAAAATTTGGTGTTCCAGACTCAATCATTTCTAACAATGGTTTGGCTTTTATTTGTTTGAGGATTTCTGATTGGTCAGTTAGAAATAATATTTATTTGAACATGTCTTCTAATTATTATCTACAGGGCAATGGTCAGGCGAAATCAACAAATAAAAATCTGATTCGGATAATCAAGAAGATAGTTGAGGATAATCAGTGGACATGGCATGAAAAGCTTAAGTTATCCCTTTGGGCTGACATGATAACTCCTAAAAGAGATACCTGTTGTTCTCCTTTTGTTCTAACTTATGGTAAAGAGGCTAAGTTATCTATTTCTATTAAGTTACTGACTTTAAGTTATGTTAAAGAACTAGAATTACTGAATGAACAGCCTCTTGAAGTGAGATTTTCCCAGCTGGTAGAGCTGGAGGAAACTAGAAAGGAAGCTCTTAGACAACTTGAAATACATCAAGCTAAGATGAATAATTCTTTTGATAAGAGGGCAAGACCACGTGAGTTCATTGTTGGAGATCTAGTTTTCAAATGGAATGAGTTTAAAAGAAGACCTGGATGTCATTCCAAGATCGATGCAACTTGGGACGAAACTTATGTGATCACAGAGTGCAAGGAACACAACGCGTTCCAACTTTCTAAGTTGACTTGAGAGGTGTTGTCTATCCTAGTTAATGGGATCCACCTCAAACATTGCCTCTGAGGTAGTTCTATCTTGTAAATAAGTAGAGTAGTATTGCAAATAAGTGCATTGCACACATTTTACTTTTAGTAGTTTTGCTTTCCCTAAGCATTGTTGTGCATGTTCTGTTGGACATCAGGGCCTCATTGTTTGCTTTCAATTCAGTTTTGTTTTATTTTGCTACTATTTGGAGTGTTGTTGTTCGAATTTCTAAGTTTCAAGAAGGGGCAGATTTGACTCCACGCCCAATGGAGTGTTTTAAGGCAACTGATCTATGTTTAACAGGCAAGCATTTAGCGAAAATCGCAAAAACGTTACCAATTTTTTGCTACAACTCAATTGGTGGAGCTGGATTAAACATTGTTATATCTTAAAGTGAAATTACAGTTATTTCTGCATTATGCTTAAGCATTGTTTGCACCTTGTTCATTATTTGTCAAGTGAAAATTATTCTTTGAGATTAGGAAACAGAATTTCAGAAGTGCTATTCAATGTTTTAGAATCAAATGAAGTACATAATTGAGAATATAAGTAATAAAGCATTTTAAATGCTTTCATTTATTTCATAAAGTGATTCATATTTATAGAGCTTCATTTGATTGCGAGAATCCAAATGATAATACAACATTGCATTGAGATGCATTTTCTTTTCGAAATGAAAAGCATGAGATTGAAATCAAATATCCACACAAGTCATGGATGGGACTGTCACAGTGCATCGCTAGTATCACACTACATTATGGATGATGCATTAAAGGGAGAAATCACATAAGTAACAACATAATCATCATTTCCTGATGGATCGATGGTCAACGCTGAAGTGGTGCACCTTTGTCTTCTCCAAGCTCCGTTGACCTGTAGAAAGGAAGAGAGGGATGTTAGAGGCTCTGACTATGAAGATACCTATATGAACCATCAACAATAATGCAATTCGCTACTAATCATACACTAAAACAATCAAGTGAAGTGCATAAACATAACCTGAAGGAGAAACATCAATCTAATCATGATATATTAATTTTTATGCTAACTTTGTTTGTTTCCTTATGTAGGTATAGGGAAAATCATGAAGCTGATTATTATTTGAAGACCAAGCATGTGGAAAAGCGGGCTCCCACAAGGGTGGAGCTCGGAATGCTGCCATTATTCATTATAAGTGGGTCAAGATAGTAATTGCATCATCATATTCATCAAGAAAAGGAATGATATCCAACTGAAAGAGTGAAGCAGAGTTATCCATCAAGCTATTAAACCAATTGTGCATTCATAACAATCAAGTAAATGTTTTTGAAAGCAATTGAGAATTGAGTTTAATCGCTCAATCATTTAGCTAGTAAAAATGCATTGAAGAGTGCAGGAGAGAAGTATAATTTTAAAAGATAATCAAGCATGGAGTCATGTAAAGGAGTTCCATATTTCTCATCAGAATGAAGGGATACAAGAGTCAATATAGCAAAGACAGCAGCTTCAATTTGGCTGAGGGTGCAATGTTATTCTAGGTTAGGTTTCTATTTCACTGTTATTTGAAAAGGAAATAATTAAAGGTGCACTGCTTAGGAGTTTTTCTGTCATTCAAGTTTGATCTTCAAGGAGTTATAGTTATCAGGCAGACAAATGTGAGCAGGCTTGACAAAGATTTAAATACATGAAGTTATTTCCAGAGTGGATAGCATGTTTACAAGGAAATGGTATGGATAAAAGTTTGAAGTGAATCCAATTGTGAGTGCATAGGAGACCAAGGTAAACAAAAAATCTACAGACTCATTCAAGAAGCATTCTATGTGCAAGGAAGAATCCATAAACAATAGCTCACCCTGTGTGCAATGAAGGGGAGAAGTTCGCGGTCAAGCTTTCACATAGAGCTTCTAGACATGAGTTCATGCTCATACAAGATGGCCAAGAAGAACAAATTCATAAGAATGCAAAGAGAAATCAGAGACCAAGTATGTACAGGATGCGGCCTTAATGGCCATTCTTGCTTTTCAAATGAAGTGGAAAAGCCACAATCTATCAGAAATCAAGCTTACCCAGTGAAGGATTCGACCATCTAAGGACAAGAGTGAAGATTCTCAAGCATGCGAGCTACAGACTAAGCTTGCTCATGGCAGCGCCATCCTTTCAGGCAGAGCTATTTTCTTTAGAAGTGATGATTGCAAATGACATGATTTTAGGGTTTGACTTATTTTGTCTCTTGCCCTAACTTGAATTTAGGTCGAACATTATGATTGTCCTGAATATTCACATTTGACAATACAATAGTGGAGAGATTTGAATTTAAGAGTTTTTCTATTTTAATCAAACTTAAATCAATGCCCTATGTCGAGTTGTCCCTTAATCTTCATGTAGTGATACTTATCTAAGTCTTTAGGCATCGAATATTTTCTGAGTCTAGGCTTAGGTAAGGTATCTTTTATTTTCTAACTTGGAGTATTTGTGTCATGCTCATGCCTTAGTGAAATTAGAGATTGATGGATATCCTGAGTTTCAATTGATTTTGAGAGTAATTGTTTTAAATTGTAAATGAAACTTAGGGATTTTTATTTTCAATATATTTTTAAGAAATCAATTAGAGTATTGAGAGACCCATATTTCCTTGATTTTTTTATGATTTTTTAAAGAAAAATCAAGCATTGTATTGGTGGAATAAAGATGTATTTATTTTTTTGCTAAAGATTTAGCAATCTTTAATTGCAAAAATAAAACAAATTGTAAAGTCTGTAATCCTATAAAACAGAAGCATAAAACAATACTTATAAATTATTTTATGATTTCTTGCTATTTTTAGCATATTGGTTTTGACTTTTTCTCTTGGTCGGATTTGAGTTTCATCTTGGAGAGATAAGGTGTTTTTCTGGCTTTTAAAGTAGATTTAGCCTATTTTTAGAGGCTTTTCAGTATGATCATGGAAACAGTATTTTTTTCTTCTTTTATGCAGACTTTTGAGATAGTTTGAAGCTTTTTTCCTTGAGCTTCTTTGTGAGCTCGGATTAGGGTTTCTATTAGTTATATTTTGAAGAAACTTAGTTTTCTTCTCTTCTTCTCAGTTCATATTTTAGTTTCTTGCTCTTAACACTTTGGAGCTTGTAAAATTTTTGTACTCGGGTTTTGAGAGTTTCACTCCATCTAATAAAAAACAGCATTCCTATCTCTAATTTATGTCTCAACTTGCAATTTTAGTATGATGTTGATGCTGTGATTTTGTTTACAGATCCTCTTTATGTCCTAGTATTGCAGATCATCGATTTAGAAAGTTCATTGTTGCAGGTTGCATGTTGTGTTTACATCTCAACCTTCATGCAAATCAATTTTGCACTGGTGTTTATGAGAGATTGTGAATTCATTTTTTTTTTTTTGAAGATTATTTTGTGAGAGAAATATCAGACTCTTTTGTGAGAGAAATATCAAAGTCATTATTAAGTTTTGTGGATCATTTTAAGTCATAGGCTTTATTTTCAAGTTATCCTTCTATCCCTTTTCTGAGAAATATTTAGAATAGGATCCATCATTCGGAGAACTAGCTCACTCTGGAGACTCCTTCTTCATTCAAATCACCCACATCTGGAGAAGGTTTCCATGTTTCAGTAGATTGTTGAATCTTGTATTCAGCAGCGTGCAAATCTAATTGATAATAGTTTTTGGCACGCCCGGTGGGACTTTGAAAGCTATTTCAAAGAGATTTTAGTATTTTTAATTTGTTGTTTGGTGTATGCAGCAGATTTTCCAGCCTTTTGGAGGCTCATTTCAATATACTTTGCAACTTCGATTTTGATTTTTGCATGCTAGTGCAACCTACGCATGAGAAAGATACAAACGAGATCAAGTTCTGCACCCTTCAAATATCGAGAGTTGTCCCCACCACGAAGAAGAGGCAGAATAGCAAGGAGGATTTTTGAGACACCTACAAGATCAAAGCCAACACCTCCTATTCTCAGTTCCTTGGTTTTATCACCAGGAGTGTCAGTTCTGATATTACAAGCACCGCCAATGGCAGCACCAAGGCGACACCCGTTCGCACCTTTCAATGGAGGCAGTGCATTAAACATCATTCAACATGATGACCTCCCAGTTGCAGCCCTTAGAAGTCTACCATATTTCACCGGGGAGGACCTCACTACACCAGTTGAGTATATTCGTGACATAGCCACATTTTGCTCGGTTCACAACATCACACAAGAGAACGTCGCTTTAAGGCTGTTGGTTGCGTCACTCAAAGGAAAAGCATTGCAATGGTTTAGAGGTCTCGCAGCCAACTCAATTGCGACATGGGATGCATTAGGTAACGATTTATATCAACATTTTGTTGATAAATCTGATAATCTATCTTTGTTAGAGCAGTTGAGCACCATTCAGAGGGCGCGACACTAGCACTTGGCCGATTTCAACTACCGATTTCAGAGAACCTGGGACAGGATTCCTACAATGGTAAAAACTTTACCAGCACATGCTTTTCTGTTTTATTTAAAAGCTTTGAATAGTAAGATTTCAGTCATGACTCAATCTATGGGTGGGCTTACACTCCCTAATGCCTATGACATAGCCATTAGAGCTGAGAACTGTCTCATCCAAGTTGGAGACATAGCTCCTAGACCTCCTATGCCTTTGTTTCCAGAAATACAGCCACCTACCCCTACTACTGTACCTCCCTTAACTGTTGTACCTCCTTATTTGTTGTCCTGCCTGTTCCAGCAATAGGGTATCATAACGCAGCCCAAGAAGTTGCTGCTCCAGCCCCTAACCAAGAATTTCAAGAGATTAAAAGTATACTCAAGACCTTTGGAAATGATCTTGTGAGCATAAAAAAGTAAGTAGTTCAAGATCATAAGCCTTATCAAGCCCCTTATCAGCAAAACCAGCCAACTAGGCCTACTTTTCAGAATGATTACCAAGCCCAAAGAAGGAATTTTAATCCTAAGTCATTCCAGCCATACAATCTGAACGCAGCCAATTCATCAAATTAGCTTGTGCCCCAAAATAATGTTGCTTAGGATTGTGATTGGTGTTATCCATGCAATCAGCCTCATAACCAATCAGCGTGCGCTAATGGAATAAGAAATTAGGCTTTAATGGTTGAAAATAACTATGTTGGTTCAGAAAATGTTGTAGATCAGAATCAAGACCAGCAAGATAACTTGGAAGTTGCCTTGCCGAACTGGCAGAGCTCTGAATTATGTGGCATGAATGGTCAAGATCAGAAAAATTTGCCTATTTCGACTAACACCAGGTCAAAAAAGAGGGCTATGGATCCAGGACAGCAAGCTGGAAATTCACAGCAACAACCTACAAATAGTAAGTAGCCCATTTCATCAAATGTTAATGCTATCGCGCAGCTTAAAATGCAAATTATGCAACGAGGCCAATAGATACCTAGCAAGGAGTAGTCAGGAATGCATTCACAGCCTTTGTAGAGGCAAAACGATGTTGTTGTCACAAAAAACCAGTAGAAGGTAAATTCTTCATCATTTAATATTGTTGAGCGTCTCAAGAAAACCACTATTAGTATGTCAATATTAGATGCTTTACACCTTCCAGGGCAGAAAGGTTTACTGCAGGAAGCTTTAGCTAAGTTGTCTATTTCTGACAACACTAATCAAGGAAATTGCAAAGGTCATGCTTGCTAACGATTTGGAAGATAAAAATGAGTAGAAAACTAAAGAGGTAAAGCCTCCCCAGTTCTACTTAAGTATGATTATTGGCGATAAAATCATTCATAATTGTATGGTTGATTCTAGTGCCAGTAGTTCATTCATGCCTAAGATTTTAGCATAAATTAGGTCTTGTTATGAGCCTAATCACTAGAAGGTTGATTCTAGTGCCAGTAGTTCATTCATGTTGTTAAATTTTACTAAATTAGGTCTTGTTATGAGCCTAATCACTAGAAGGGCATAGTGCAATCAGATGGGTCTGTTGTTAAAACTGTTGGTATTATCAAAAATCTGGCCCTTACTTTGCATGCATCCTCGAGTTTTGCTATTCATCAGGATATACATGTCATTGACTTATTTCTGCACTTTGTCATTTGTCTCTCGAGGGATTTTACAGCCAAGTTGGGTGGGTTTCTATCTTCTGATTGGTCTCATTTGTTTTTCAGAACAAGGTATGGTACAAAAGTGACCATAAAGTTTGAGCCTCTCGCCAAAGACCATATCGAACCATATTCACCAAATCCTATAAACGCTAACCTCTATGCCACCTCTACACTGGAGGAGAAAACCATGACCTCAGACTGTAGCACCCATATAGAAAATATCAATCTAAATGAATGGGCAGCCGAAGATCACGAGCTTGATCTGTTTCAGCACATAGATGAGATAGGATTAGGAGTCTATATGATTCGAGAACCTGATTGCGATATGCCTAATCTTTGTAAAGAGGAAGAACCATCTGTAGAAATAGGAAATGAGCTTTGGAAACTTTACTTCGATGGTTTAAGAAGCAGTATTGGTGCTGGAGGTGGGGCTATGTTGATATCACCCGAAAGAGATAAATACTTTTCAACTTGCAAATTTACTTTCAGTTGTTCGAATAATTCAGCTGAGTATCAAGCGTTAGTGCATGGCCTCGAATGGGCCCACAAACTAGGTATTAAACATTTGCAAGTTTATGGTGATTCAGAACTAATTGTAAATCAAATCAGAAATTTAAATGCTGCCAAGAATGATTTGCTTAAGAAATATAAGCATCGTGTATGGGATTTAATGGAAGATTTTGATGCTTTTAATATTGTTTTGATTCCTAGAAATGAAAATAAACATGTTGATAGGCTCACTGCCATAGGATCCCAGTTTGACATTCCTAATGAAATTCATAACGTAGAGGCACGAAAATACGTAAAAATAGTGGTCAGACCCTCCGTGCCTGACAATAATGTGAGCTGGCAAGTTTTGAAAGCGATGAGAAAATCATAAATTTTTTGATTGTTGAAGTTGAGTTTGCAGATGGAAACCAGCAAAAATTGCAGCAGTAATATGACAACCAAGTTGTGCAGTTGAAGACCAACAAGCTGCCAAAAGGTTTGGTGACCTTGGAATCTCTGTTCAATTCAGATGACCAAGCACGAAAAGACAAGTGTGGCCTAACTGTTAATGAAGATCATTATGCAGCCATTGAAATCTTCAAAGGCAAGCTTCTCAAGCTAGGAAAGGTATGTAATAAGGAGGAACAACAAGCATTTATCCTGTTATGTCAGAAATTTAGTGATGTATTTACTTGGGAGTACAAAGATTTGAGAGGTTTTAACCCAGAACTATCCCAGCATACTATTGAATTAGAACCTGGCACAAAACCAGTAAGGCAAAAATAGAGACCACTTAATCCTAAATTAGAACATCTCATGAAGGTTGAATTGAATAAATTAGTTGAGAGTGGTATTATTTTTCCTATTAAGCATACCTCTTGGGTGTCAAATTTAGTACCAGTCAGGAAGAAAAGTGGGGAAATTATATTATGTGTCGATTTCTGAGATTTAAATAAAGCATCATTGAAAGATCATTACCCACTCCCTTCCATGGAACAAATTCTATAGGTAGTTTCTGGTTCTGATAGATTTTCTTTGCTAGATGGTTACTCAGGTTACAACCAGATTCTGGTTAAGCAAGAAGATCAACTCAAGACAACATTTACAACTAAGTGGGGCACAATGGCCTATAAGAAGATGCCTTTCGGCTTATCCAATGTTGGAGCAACTTTTCAGCGAACGATGGATATGGCTTATCACAGCGTTATGAACAAGTTCGTTCTAGTATATTTATATGAAATTACTACTTTTTCCAGAAATGCTAATGAACATCTTGATCATTTAGAGAAGATTTTTTAGAGATGCAGAGAGTTCAGAGTGTCTCTCAATCCGAAGAAGTGTATATTTTCAGTGCACGAAGGAAAACTGATTGGACACATTGTTTCAAAGCAAGGTATTTCTATAAACCCTGAAAGAGTCTTCGCAATTCTTGAATTGCCATTACCAGCTCATAAGAAAGGCTAGCAAAGATTTCTTGGAAGAATAAATTTCGTGTAGAGGTTCATACCAAATATTGTAGCTTTGCTGCAACCTCTCACTTTTATGCTTAAAAAGGATATGCCATTCAGTTGGACCAAGGAAGGTAAGAGAAGCTTTGAGCAGATTAAGGAAGCCCTCGTAGCTGCTCCTACTCTCATTAATCCAAAATTTGACAAAGACTTCATTCTGTATGCTTTTGGAGGGGTAGATACAGTTTCAACTATGTTATGCCAACAAAACAAGGAAGGCTTGGAGCAGCCTATAGCATTTCTCAGCCAAGTATTGCATGACTACAAGGTAAAATATTCTTTTGTCGAGAAGCATGTATTCATTCTTGTAAGAAGTTTAAAGAAATTTAGGCATATGTTGTCTAACAGCAAGATCCATTTGTTGGTAGCTCATTCGACTATTAAGGACTTCTTGCTTAATAAGGATATAAATGATAAGCGTGCTAGTTGGATTACCAAGGTAATGGAATTTGAAATCGATATAAAGGTAACTAAGCTCATTAGAGGTAAGGGTTTGTGTAAACAGATTGCTGGAAATGAAGACAACAACTTAAAAGAAGCAAAAAATACAGACACATAGCTAAATAATGATGTTGCAGGTGTTGTTCTAGTGTCTCCTGCTACTTGGTTGCAGCAAATGATGCATTATTTGCAAATTGATGAGTGCCCCGAAGGCTTAGATAGAGAAAAAATAAGGTATTACAGATTACAAGTCATTCCTTTTGTAATAATTGATGGCATTCTTTATAGGATATTTCCAAGGTATTTTATTTAGATGTATTCAGCCTGATCAAGTTGACAAGCTTTTAGCAAAGTTTCATGATGGACCTTCAGGAGGTCACTTTGCCATAAGAACAACAGCCCTAAAAATTATGCGGGTTGGTTATTGCTTGGGTCAGAAAATGTGAGAAATGTGCTTTATTTTTTGAAAAATAGAGGCTTGCACCGCTGCCCCTACATCCGATCCAAGTGGAATAGCCCTTTGCCAAGTGGGTCTTAGATTTTATTGGTCCTATTAATCTGCCTTCAAGCGTGGGTCATAAATGGATACTTACTGCCACAGATTATTTTACCAAGTGGACCGAAGTTGTTGCTTTAAGGGAAGCAAACGAGACTTCAATGCTTAACTTCTATCAAGATCTCATATCGAGATTTGGTGTTCCAGACTCAATTATTTCTGACAATGGTTTGGCTTTTATTGGTTTGAGGATTTATGATTGGTTAGTTAGAAATAATATTTATTTGAGCACATCTTCTAATTATTATCCGTAGGGCAATGGTCAGGGGGAATCAACAAATAAAAATTTGATTCGGATAATTAGCAGACATGGCATGAAAAACTTAAGTTAGCCCTTTGGGTTGATAGGATAACTCCTAAAAGAGCTACCGGTTGTTCTCCTTTTGTTCTAACTTATGGTAAAGAGGCTAAGTTACCTGTTTCTATTGAGTTACCGACTTTAAGTTATGGTAAAGAACTGGAATTTCTAAATGAACAGCCTCTTGAAGTGAGATTTTCCTAGCTGGTAGAGCTAGAGGAAACTAGAAAGGAAGCTCTCAGACAGCTTGAAATACATCAAGCTCGGATGAAGAATTCTTTTGATAAAAGGGCAAGACCACGTGAGTTCATTGTTGGAGATCTAGTTTTCAAATGGAATGAGTTTAAAATCAGACCTGGACGTCATTCCAATTTCGATGCAATTTGGGACGGGCCTTATGTGATCACGAAGTGCAAGGAACACAACGCGTTCCAACTTTCTAAGTTGACTTGAGAGGTGTTGTTTATCCCAGTTAATGGGATCCACCTCAAACATTTCCTCTGAGCTAGTTCTATCTTGTAAATAAGTAGAGTAGTATTGCAAATAAGTGTGTTCTGCACATTTTACTATTAGTAGTTTTGCTTTCCCTAAGCGCTACTGCACATGTTCTGTTGGCCATCAGGGCCTGATAGTTTGCTTTCATTTCTATTTTTTTTTCTTTTGTTGTTGTTTGGAGTGTTGTTGTTCGAGTTTCTGAGTTTCAAGAAGGGGTAGATTTGACTTCGCGCCTAATGGAGTGTTTTAAGGCAACTGATCTATGCTTAGGAGGTGAGCATTTAGCGGAAATCGCCAAAATGTTACCAATTTTTTGCTACAGCTCAATTGGTGGAGCTGGATTAAACATTGTTATATCTTAAAGTGAAATTATAGTTATTTCTGCATTATGCTTAAGTGTTGTTTGCACATTGTTCATTATTTGTCAAGTGACAGTTATGCTTTCAGATGAGGAAACAGAATATCATAAGTGCTATTCAATGTTTCAGAATCAAATGAAGTACAGAATTGAGCATATAAGTAATAAAGCATTTTAAATGTTTTCATTTATTTCATAAAGTGATTCATATTTACAGAGCTTCATTTTATATCACTAGTATCACACTACATTATGGAAGATGCATTAAAGGGAGAAATCACATAAGTAACAACATAATCATCATTGCCTAATGGATCGATGGTCGACGCTGAAGTGGTGCACCTTTTGTCTTCTCCAAACTCCGTTGACTTGTAGAAAGGAAGAGAGGGATGTCAAAGGCTCTGATTATGAAGATACCTATATGAACCATTAATAATAATGCAATCTAATACTAATCATACACTGAAATAATCAAGTGAAGTGCATAAACATAAGCTGAAGGAGAAACATCAATCTGATCATGATATATACTTTTTTTATGCTAACTTTGTTTGTTTCCTTGTGCAGGTATAGGAAAAATCAGGAAGTTGATTATTATTTGAAGACCAAGCATGTGGAGAAAAATGGGGTCCCACAAGGGTAGAGCTCAGCATGCTGCCCTTATTCATTATAAGTGGGCTGAGATAGTAATTGCATCATCATATTCATCAAGAAAAGGAATTCTATCCAACTGAAAGAGTGAAGCAAAGTTATCCATCAAGCTATTAAACCAACTGTGCATTCATAACAATCAGGTAAATGCTTTCTGAAAGCTACAGGTGAACAGTGAGTTTAATCTGCTCAATCATTTAACTGAGTACATTCATCTCAAAACATTGTTGTATGGTTTATGTTCTTTTTCCACAGTATTATTTGATCATCATGTTCACAACATCATGCAAAGATCAACAGTGTTCTTTCTCACAATCAAGGATAGTGAATAGGCATACATAATGCCTCAATGAAGATTCAGATTTTCATTTTAGATGAGGGCAAGTGCATGAAACAACTTTGTTAAATAGAGCATAAAAATGCATGAAGAGTGCCAGGTAGAGAAGTATACTTTTAAAAGATAATCAAGCATGGAGTCATGTAAAGGAGTTCCAGATTTATTATCAGAATGAAGGGATACAAGAGTCAATACAGCAAAGACAGCCAGCTTCATTTTGGCTGAGGGTGCAATGTTATTCTAGGTTAGGTTTATGTTTCACTATTATTTGAAAAGGAAATAATTAAAGGTACATTGCTTAGGAGTTTTTATGTCATTCAAGTTTGATCTTCAAGGAGTTATAGTTATCAGGAAGACAAGTGTGAGCAAGCTTGACAAAGATTTAAATATATAAAGTTATTTCCAGAGTGGATAGCATGTTTACAAGGAAATGGTATGGATAAAAGTTTGAAGTGAATCCAATTGTGAGTGCATCGTAGACCAAGATAAACAACAAATATACAGACTCATTCAAGAATCATTTTGTGTGCAAGGAAGAAGCCATAAACAATAGCTCACTGTGTGTGCAGTGAAGGAGAGAAGTCCACAGTCAAGCTCTCACATAGAGCTTCCAAACATGAGTTCATGCTCATACAGGACGGCCAAGAAGAACAAAGTCATAAGAATGCAAAGAGAAATCAGAGACCAAGTATGTATAGGCTACAGCCTTAATGGCCATTCTAGCTTTTCAAATGAAGTGGAAAAGCCACAATCTATCAGAAATCAAGCTTACCCAGTGAAAGATTCGACCATTTGAGGACAAGAGTGAAGATTCTCAAGCATGCGAGCTACAAACTGAGCTTTCTCATGGCAGCACCATCCTGTCAGGCAAAGCTATTTTCTTCAGAAGTGATGATTGCAAACAACATGATTTTAGGGTTTGAATTGTTTTGTCTCTTTCCCTAACTCAAATTTAGGTCGAACATTATGATTGTCCTGAATATTCACATTTGACAATACAATAGTGGAGAGATTTGAATTTAAGAGTTTTTCTATTTTAATCAAACTTAAATCAATGCCCTAGGTCGAGTTGTCCCTTAATCTTCATGTAGTGATACTTATCTAAGTCTTTAGGCATCGAATATTTTATGAGTCTAGGCTTAGGTAAGGTATCTTTTATTTTCTGCCTTGGAGTATTTGTGTCATGCTCATGCCTTAGTGAAATTAGAGATTGATGGATATCCTAAGTTTCAATTAATTTTGAGAGTAATTGTTTTAAATTGTAAATGAAACTTAGGGATTTTTATTTTCAATTGATTTTTAAGAAATCAATTAGAGTATTGAGAGACCAATATTGCCTTGATATTTTTATGATTTTTTAAAGAAAAATCAAGCATTGTATTGGTGGAATAAAGATGTATTTCTTTTTTTGAAAAAGATTTAGCAATCTTTAATTACTAAAATAAAACAAATTGTAAAGTCTGCAATCATGTAAAGCAGAAGCATAAAGCAATACTTATAAATTGTTTTATGATTTCTTGCTATTTTTAGCAGATTGGTTTTGACTTTTTCTCTTGGTCAAATTTGAGTTTCATCTTGGAGAGATAAGGTGTTTTTCTGGCTTTTAAAGTAGATTTAGCCTATTTTTAGAGGCTTTTTAGTATGATCATGGAAACAGTATGTTTTTTCTGCTTTTATGCAGACTTTTGAGATAGTTTGAAGCTTTTTTCCTTGAGCTTCTTTGTGAGCTCGGATTAGGGTTTCTAGGAGTTATATTTTGAAGAAACTTAGTTTTCTTCTCTTCTCATTTCAGATTTTAGTTTCTTGCTCTTAACACTTTGGAGCTTGTAAAATTTTTGTACTCAGGTTTTGAGAGTTTCACTCCATCTAATAAAAAATAGCATTCTTATCTCTAATTTTTGTCTCAACTTGCAATTTTAGTATGATGTTGATGTTGTGATTTTGTTTACAGATCCTCTTTATGTCCTAGTATTGAAGATCATCGATGCAGAAAGTTCATTGTTGCAGGTTGCATGTTGTATTTACATCTAAACCTTCATGAAAATCAATTTTGCACTGGTGTTCATGAGAGATTGTGAATTCATTGTTGTTTTTCTGAAGATTGTTTTGTGAGAGAAATATCAGACTTTTTGTGAGAGAAATATCAAATTCATTATTAAGTTTTGTGGATCATTTTAAGTCATAGGTTTTATTTTCAAGTTATCCTTCTATCCCTTTTCCGAGAAATATTTAGAATAGGATCCATCATTCGAGAACCAACTCACTTTGGAGACTCCTTCATTCAGATCACCCACATCTAGAGAAGGTTTCCATGTTTCAGTAGATTTTTGAATCTTGTATTCAGCAGGGTGCAAATCTAATTGATAACAAAAACTTTTTCCATGGAAACCCTAGGCAAGGTTTTGACCTGCAGTCACAAAAATAGTAATAACTTGCACAAAACTTGATGAAAATATACCAAACAAAGTGCATTCAAAAGATAACTCTCTCCTCTAACTTATCCAATTGGTTTCGAGACCATAACATATAGTACCAATCTGTACAATGTGAATTACAGTCAATTTTCACAAAAAATGTAATATAGAATATGGCAAAATGGAATTTCTTGCATTC